>JAPCYS010003914.1:0-35330 GCA_028641055.1 Alopecurus myosuroides
ATATCCTCCCTCTTTTGTACAATTTATTTATAAAAGAGCACTAGCAGGTGGCTGGACGATCTCTCTTTATGTGGTGCTAAGGGAGTTTGGAAGTTTGTTAGGTGGGTGTATGGTTCTTCACTGTTTAATTTGCATGGGTGGCTAGTTTACTCAAATTTTAGATGCACTAACGAATACAACAACTTTATGTGTAACACTGACCCATATTCAAATAAACTTGCAACTTGTGAGTATGATGGTAGCATGAATATCTATTTGACACCTATCGTTATCTTATTGCATTATGTTATAGTCTTACATGTTATGTGATCTATTTGTATACTTATGTTATTTATGATTTTGCATACTCTTCGTTACAAGTAGATGCTTTGGCCAAGTTGATGCTTGTAACTTCAAGAGGGGGTATTTATGCTAGATAGAGGATTCATGTCTCCCTTTTATCCACGCTCGAGTGACAGAAACGTAACGGATGGGAGATGTATTGTTGCCATTAGGTAGAAAACAACGATGTTTACATTGTTTACATTACGCACTTTACTTAATGCAATAATCTGTTGCTTGCAACTTAATACCCGGGGTTTGATTGGATTATGCTCTGACGGTGGATTATTAGTCATAGATGTAGTTGGATTACGGTCTATGAATTATGTTGTAATGCCCACATGAATCACATAGTAATTGATACGTCATAAACGTATCCATAATTTCTCATGTTCCATGTTGTTTTCATGCCATATGCTATATGTTTCCCTTACACTTTATGCCATTTTTATCGATTTTCTGAGACTAACCTACTGACAAGATGTCACAGAGCTTGTTCTTGTTTTCTGTTTTTTTTTAGTTTCAGAAAAGTTGTTCTGGAAATATTCTTGAAATTGGACGATTCAAAAGCCAAAAGTCTTAGAATTTCCGGAGGGTCAAGGAAGTCCAAAGGAGACCTCGAGGGGGGGCTGGTGCCCCCACACCATGCCTGGGCACGGGTGGCCCCCTAGCCGCGCCTGGGGGGTGGTGTGGGCTCCTCGGGCGCCCACCGCCATCGCCCTTTCGCCTATATATGCCCCCTGATGCATAAACCCTAAATAGACCCCCCTTCCACGAAAAGTTCCGTAGCTCCGCCGCCGACGACGACAAGTTTCAGGGGACGGAAATCTCTGTTCCGACACCCTGCCGGGATGGGGAAGTGCCCCCGGAGCCATCTCCATCGACTCCACCGCCATCTTCATCGCCGGTGTTGTCTCCTATGATGAGGAGGGAGTAGTTCTCCCCCGGGGCCGAGCGCTCTACCGGTAGATATGTGTTTCATCTCTCTCTCCCATGGTGTGGTCTTTATGTGATCATGAGCTTTGTAATCTAGTTGAATAAGTAGATGTTACTCTTCATATGTTATGCTAATCAAGTGGTTTTGTTATGAGATCTCCGTAAACACTTTGATCACGGTGTAAAGGTGATAGTGTGTGCACCGTGTGGTTTAGCATGATATTTATATTTTGTGTTGGATGACCCTATGAAATTGTGGAGTTTGTTTAGTACTAATTTAGGGCGCTCATAGTGACAGTGTGGGGTGCCCTAGAGAGGGAATAAAGACTTGAGGAGTATTGTTACAGCCCTACGCATGGATTGGTGTTTGTTATTCAACCGGAGATTGGTTCGGAGTAGCGTAGTGAAGAGAGATATTTATATCACTTATAATCATCCATAATACTTGTATTTTACTCTCTCTTTGCCGAACTAGTGCACCTATACAACTGACAATTGTATTAGGTTTGTTGGGGACACAAGAGACTTCTTGTATCGTAATTGCAGGGTTGCTTGAGAGGGATTCCTCTCTGAGTTCGATAAACCTTGGGTACCACTTAAGGGAAAGTTGTTGCTGTTCTACAAAACTCTGCACTTGAACGCCCAACACTGTCTTCAAGAATAGAATCACTTGGAGAGTATTAATTCTTTTATGCATGTGGCTCATTATACGAATGTTTCTTATGATAGTTATATTGTTAATTTTGTTCATGAGGCTACTGAAAGTTATTATGAGAGAGGGAAACATTATTTTATGCATCTCAACAACATCAACTTTCCCCTCTTTATGGTTAAATTTATGAAGTTGCACTTCTTTTGTCTTCCAATTCTAGCCACTTTGTGCTTTATTGACTTGTGAGCATTTTTCCAAATTATCATGCCTAGCTAAAAGGCGTTAAAGAAAAGCACTTCTTGGGTGATAACCCATGGTTCTATTTTTGCTTTGTTTTTCTCTGTTTTCTTTGAGTCAAGGTGTTGTATACTTCTGTAGCAACTCTTTTGTATCTTTATTTTCATGTATTAGTTGTGCCAAATAAAGTTTATAGCAAAAGTTGGAGTTGGTTTTGGATTTCTGCGCAGGAAACAGATTTCTTCTGTCCACCGTAAAAAAACGTATAAATCACAGAAAGATCGAAATAATCTGAAACTTTTTGTGCTTATTCCTCAGGTAATTCCTAAACTCTTTAGTTCTTTATGTTTTTTGATTTGAGCAACTTAAGTTCCCCGAAAAATTTCATCATTACAGATTGTTCTGGTTTTAGCAGATTCTGCCATTTTGCTTGCATTTGCTCTTTTACGATGTCAAGTGGATTTCTTTGCTTCACGGAACATCGGTGGTTGTAGATAATGTTTAAAAGTATCAATAGCACTTGTGCCCATGCAGAACCCATGATTTTTTTATTGATGCACTGACCCTCTAATGCGAGTTACTTTTTGAGTGTGGTGTGAAGGAAGTATTCAAGGGTCAAGAGAAGAGGGTGATATAATGTGATCAAGAAGAGTGCAAGGTTAAAGCTTGGGGATGCCCCTATGGTTCATCTCAGCAAATTCTAAGAAGACTCAAGCGTCTAAGCTTGGGGATGCCCAAGGCATCCCCTTCTTCATCAACAAATTATCAGGTCACTTCTAGTGAAACTATATTTTTATTTGGTCACATCATATGAAATTTACTTCGAGCGTCTTTTATTTTCCGTTCTGTTTTCTTTTGTTTCCTTGCTGCAATAAACATCATTGGAACCTAGCATTCTTTTTTGGGAGAGAGACACGCTCTGCTTTTTCATATGAATACTAGTTATGCTCGTATTCTTAGTTTTTCTTCTAGCTGCTGCAATCCTTTTAGCTACTGTTTGTTTTCATGCATCTCTTATTCATAGATTTTAGTTTTGGTAGAGTTAAGTGATTACTTTATTTATTACTTTCTTATTCATAGATGATAGTTTTAGTAGTGTTATGTGAGTACTCTCATGTTTGCTTGCTGTATCATTTAGAGAGTTTTTGGTAAAACATATTTTGTATGGTGCTTGTTGGGAAAAGAAATTGCTCCATGTGGTAGAAATTATAACAATGCAAATAGAAGCTTGTATAGACCGTGGCTAGACTTTTTTCATGTCATGCTAGATTTTATTTTAATTCTAAAACCTAGTGTTATTTTTGTAGCACGATTTGTCTCAAATAGCTGAGAGTGTTTAATTGAAAGAATCATGAGTTGTTTTTGTCATATTTAAGCATAAATTTGTGGTGTTTTCCTTTGAATGTTTTATTTTCTTGACTTTGCGCATGCTTACACCACGTTTATGACTAAAAACCAGTCACTTATAGCCTCTATGATCATTTAATTTTTTAACTTGTAGAACCACATATGCTTTGATTAATGTTTTTTTTCTCGCTATGCATGATTATGGCCATTGTTGCTCTCTTGATTTGTCGCTCCCAGTCTTTTGCTAGCCTCCACCTGTACTGTGCATGAGCTATACTCATGCATCCAACAACCAAAAACCAAAGTATGACAAATGTGTCCACCATACCTACCTACATGTGGTATTTAACCGCCACTCCAAAGTAAATTGCTCATATGTTACCTTTATATCTTACAAAATAACTCATGTTTTGTGTTCCTGTTTTAGCTCATGAGGACGTGAATAGAGAGTATTTATCTCACTTGTTGATTGGATTTCACACCCTCGACTAGTGCCTTCATCCGCCTATCCAATTGATAGAAGAGCTGGCAGTGGGGTGCCCAGCCCCAAATTAATACAAACAAATTCTCTTTACTATTTTTTCCCCTGATTTAACAGTCAAAGCATAATTGTGTAAAAAAAACAGAAAGAGGGGTGACCTTCTACCCAGTTGCGTCCTTTAATGGGAGCAACTCTTGTGAAGTCTAGTTGGCTTGTGACGTACTGTTTTTTCTGTTTACCATTCGTTGATATAATCATACACATCTCTCTAAAAATGGACACTCCTCCATGATATGTGAGTGTTGGCAGGCACTCGAGGATTCAATTATACTTTTTTTGTGTAACAAAGGTTGGAAGGAGTGTCAAACATTTTATACCTTTGTTTAATAAAATAAAAAGCTCTAGTACAGGAGTGATCCATGATTCCCTCTGTGAAGGCCTTTCTTTTACTTTTATGTTGAGTCTCCATCTTCTAACTTTATGCATAGTTGAGAGAGCATAGTTGTCATTCTGAGTTTAATGTGCAGTTGTCCCAGAAACATTATTAATTGATTCATGATGTGTTATTAGTTTTTTTCAAATTATTTGTTCTAGTCTTTCTCTTAAACTTTGAAGGTGTCCTGGCATTTATGTTTTTACCCACTCTTAAGGACAAGCGAAATATCACTTTGCTATGTTTTCTCTATGCTTGAAACAAACGTATAACTTCAAGTGCATTGTTATTCATGATCTTTTATTTATGTTACTTTTCATGATGCAAGGTGATTGCTACGTTTCATTGTTAAAATTATATCTATCATGCTTGTGTTTAAAGTACTATGATCTCAAGTTACATATGCTTTTACAATATTGATGATCAAGTTTATGTTGGTAGCATGTCACCTCGGAATTATTTGTTTTGTCGTTTACCTACTCGAGGACGAGTAGGGACAAAGCTTGGGGCTCTTGATACGTCATAAACGTATCCATAATTTCTGATGTTCCATGTTGTTTTCATGCCATATGCTATATGTTTCTCTTACACTTAATGCCATTTTTATCGATTTTCTGGGACTAACCTATTGGCAAGATGCCATAGAGTCAGTTCCTGAATTTATGCTATTTTTAGTTTCAAAAAAGTTGTTCTGGAAATATTCTCGGAATTGGACGATTCAAAAGCCAGAAGTCTTAGAATTCCAAGAGGGTCAAGGAAGTCCAAATGAAAGCCGTAGGGGGGCCTGGAGCCCCCACACCATGCCTGGGCGCGGGTGGCCCCCGGTCGCGCCTGTGGGTGGTGTGGGCCCCTCGGGCGCCCACCGCCATCTCCCTTTCGCCTATATATGCCCCCGATGCATAAACCCTAAATAGATCCTCCCCCTTCCACGAAAAGTTTCGTAGATCCACCGCCGCCACCGACAAGTTTCGGGGAAAAAATCTCTGTTCTGGCACGCTGTCGGGACGGGGAAGTGCCCCGGAGCCATGTCCTTCGGCTCCACCGTCATCTTCATCGCCGTTGTTGTCTCCTATGATGAGGAGGGAGTAGTTCTCCCCAGGGGCCGAGGGCTCTAACAGTAGCTATGTGTTTCATCTCTCTCTCTCCCATGGTGTGATCTCTATGTGATCATGAGCTTTGTAATCTAGTTGAATAAGTAGATGTTACTCTTCATCTGTTATGCTACTCAAGTGGTTTTGTTATGAGATCTCCGTAGACACTTTGATCACGATGTAAAGGTGACAGTGTGTGCACCGTGTGGTTTAGCATGATATTTATATTTTGTGTTGGATGACCCTGTGAAATTGTGGCGTTTCTTTAGTACTAATTTAGGGTGCTCATAGTGACAGTATGGGGTACCCTAGAGGGAATACAGACTTGAGGAGTGTTGTTACAACCCTACGCATGGATTGGTGTTTGTTATTCAACCGGAGATTTTTTTTGGATTATCGTAGTGAAGAGAGATATTTATGCATTCAATTATGTTATTATTGTTGAGAGTGTTCACTAGTGAAAGTATGATCCCTAGGCCTTGTTTCTAAGCATTCAAACACCATTTACAATTAGATCTGCTACATGTTTGCTTGCTGCCATTTTTTCCATATTGCTATTATCACTTATAATCATCCATACTACTTGTATTTTACTCTCTCTGCCGAACTAGTGCACCTATACAACTGACAATTGTATTAGGTGTGTTGGGGACACAAGAGACTTCTTATATCGTAATTGCAGGGTTGCTTGAGAGGGATATCTTTACCTCTTCCTCCCTGCTTTCGATAAACCTTGGGTAATCCATTTAAGGGAAGCTTGTTGTTGTCCTACAAACCTCTGCACTTGGAACACTGTCTACAAGAATAGAAGCGTCCGTAGACATTAGTAATCACCATGTCATGCATATGCACTACGGTGCAACCTTTATATATGGCAATTGCCCAGCTGTAATTTATTAACCCAACATGTTATCTATCTGTTTTGGAGAGACACCACTAGTGAACTCTGGACCCCGGTCCATTTCTTTTACACTGATAATACAACCACTGCAAACATTGTTCTTTTACTGGAATCACTCTTATCCTTTGATTCATTGCAATCATTTTTCTCTTTTCATTCATTGCAAACAAATCTTGTTTTCCACACTATACGTCTAATCCTTTGTTTTCAGTAAAACCGGTGAGATTGACAACCTCACTGTTTCGTTGGGGAAAGTGTGTTGATTCCACGTTGCTGCTGAACCGGTAGTGCGCCCTGCCAACATCAGCTGCCAACAATCTTCAGAAGTCACTTGGCATCTTGTTAATAGGTTAGTCCCGGAAAACGTATAAAAATGGTATAAAGAAGGGAGAAAACATGTAGCAATTGGCATAATATGATCATGGAGCATCAGAAATTATAGATACGTTAGAGACGTATCACACACCTGGACTAGTGGCACATCCTCTTATCCAAATGCTATAAGAGATGTCAATGGGGTGCCCAACCCAAAAATATGGTTATATGAATTCTCTTCACTCTTTTTGCCCCTGATTTATCAGTCAGAGCATAATTGTGTAAACAAAAAAGAAGAGGGATGATCTACTGATCTCATATGCGTCCTTCAATGGGGGCCGCTCTTATGAAGTCTAGTTGGCTTGTGATGTTATTGTTTGTTTACCATTAGGATACATAAGCATACACCTCTCTAAAAATTTGTTTTCAATACCTCTGTTTATAAAATAAAAAGCTCTAGCACATGAGTTAATCCCTGCTTCCCTCTGCGAAGAGCCTTTATTTTACTTTTATGTTGAGTATTCATCTTCTAAATTTATGCACAGTTAAGAGAGCGTAGTTGCCATTCTGAGTTTAATGTGCATTTGTCCCAAAGATTATTATTGATTGATTCGTGCTATGTATTACTTGCTCTCAAACTGTTTGTTTCTAGTCATCCACTTGAACTTTGAAGGTGTCCTGGCATTTATGTTTTTCTCCACTTTTAAGGACAAGCGGAATACCGCTTTGCTATGCTTTCTTATTGCTCGAAACAAAAATATAACTTTCAAATGCATTATTATTCATGATCTTTTGTTTGTGTTACTTTTCATGTTGCAACATGGTTGTGAAGTTTCATTGTTAAAACCATGTCTATCATGCCTATGTTTAGAGTATTATGATCTCAGCTTCACAAATGATTTTACAATTATGATGATCAAAATTATGTTGGTAGCTGATTGTGCAGGAGCTTGCACTTGTTGCGAAACCCTGATACATCATAAATGTCTCCTTAATTTCTGACGTTCCATGTTGTAATCATGTTATTTGCTACATGTTTGATATACACTTTATGTCATTTTTATCGATTTCTGGGACTAATCTATTGACAAGATGCCACAGAGCCAGTTCCTTGTTTTCTGTTGTTTTTAGTTTCAGAAAAAGTTATTCTGGAAATATTCTCGGAATTGAAAAATTCAAAGCCCGGAAGTCTTAGAAATCCCGAAGGTTCCACGGAGTTCTGAAGAGACCTGGAGGGGGGCACACCATAGGGCAGCGCCCCCGGCTGTGCCATGGAGTGGTGTGGGCCCCTCGGGCATCCACCGCCATCGCTCTTTCGCCTATTTAATCCCCCAATACGTGAACCCTAAAGACATACCACTTTTTCCTGAGAAACACCCGAGGCCGCCGTCATCGTCAACCCGATATCGGGAGGGTTCTGGAGCTCTCCCCGGAACCCTGTCGGGAGGGAAATTCATCACCGAAGGGGTCTACACCACCATGCCCACCTCCGGAGTGATGTGTGAGTAGTTCATCCCTGGACTATGGGTCCATAGTAGTAGCTAGATAGTTGTCTTATCCACTTTATGCATCCGGTTTAGATCTCGTGAGTTGCCTTACATGACCGAGATCATCTTATTGTAATGCCACATGTTGTGTTTGCTGGGATCCGATGAATGTTGAATGCTATGTCTTCTGATTATCAATCTATCATGTTATCTTCATGCATATGTTATTTATGATCTTGCACGCTCTACGTTATTAGTAGATGCTCTGGCCAAGTAGATGCTAGTAATTCCAAAAGGGAGTATTTGTGCTCGATAATGGGTTCATGCCTCCTTTGCATCTATGCTCGAGTGACAGAAACGTGACAGATGGAGGATATGTTGTTGCCATTAGGGAGAAAACAACGATGTTTACTTCGTTTACATTGTTTACATTACACACTTTGCTTACTGCGATTATCTGTTGCTTGCAACTTAATACCCAACGTTTGTTCGAATGATATTCGGAAGGTGGATTATTAGTCATAGATGCAGTTGGATGACGGTCTATGTATCTTGTTGCAATGCCCGCATTAATCACATAGTAATCTTATGTATTGCATATGCACTACGGTGCATACTTCATTTCTATCAATTGCCCAGCTGTAATTCGTTCACCACACATGTTATTTATTTTCTATGGAGAGACACCACTAGTGAACTGTGGACCCCGGTCCATTTCCTCATACTTATAATACAACCACTGCAATTACTGTTTTCACACCGCTGCTAATGTTTTCGTATTGTTCTCATACTATTTTCCACACCATATGTTTAACCTCTTTGTGTTTAGCAAGACCGGTGAGATTGACAACCTCACTGCTTCATTGGGGCAAAGTGATTTGATTGTGTTATGTAGGTTCCACGTTGCTGCTGAACCGGTAGTGCGCCCTGCCATCTCAACTGCTTCAACCTTCAGAACTTACTTTTTCCTCCTACTGGTCGATTCAACCTTGGTTTCTTTCTGGGGGAAACTTATTGTTGTGCTCTTCACACCTTCCTCTTGGGGTCTCCCAACGAACGTGTGTTACACGTGCATCAAACCCCAAGAGGAAGGTATGAAGAGCATAACAGCAAGACTTTCCTCATAAAGAAACCAAGGTTGAATCGACCAGTAGGAGAAACAAATCACTTCCGAATGTTGTCGTCAATTGATGTTGGCAGGGCGCACTACTGGTTCAGCAGCAACGTGGAATCTACACAACACAATCAAATTAATTTGCCCCAACGAAGTAGTGAGGTTGTAAATCTCACCGATTTTGCTGAAAACAAAGGATTAAACGTATAGTGTGGAAAATAGTACTTGTTTGCAGTAGATGAAAGAAAACAGTGACGACAATGAATGAGAGGAAAACAATAATTGCCGTAGGAAACAGTGGTTGCAGTGGTTGTATTATCAATGTAAAGAAATGGACCGGGGTCCACAATTCACTTGTGGTGTCTCTCCATAAAAGATAGATAACATGTTGGGTAAAAAAATTTACAGTTGGGCAATTGACAGATATAAAGGCTGCACCGTAGTGCATATACATGACATGATGATTACTATGTGATTCATGCAGGAATTAGAACAAGATTCATAGACCGTTATCCAACTGCATCAATGACTAATAATCCACCCTCAGAGCATCATCCAATCGAATCTCGGGTATTAAGTTGAGTGCAAGAGATAATTGCATGAAGCAAAGTGTGTAATGTAAACATCGTTTTTTTCTCCCTAATGGCAACATCACATCCCCCAACCATTACGTTTCTGTCACTCGAGCGTGAGTGAAAAGGAGGCATAAACCCACTATCTAGCATAAATACCCCCTCTTGGAGTTACAATCATCAACTTGGCGAGAGCATCTACTAATAACGGAGAGCATGCAAGATCATAAATAACATAAACATGATAGATTGATAACCATTGGACATAACATTCAATATTCATCGGATCCCAGCAAACACAACATGTAGCATTACAATAAGATGATCTTGATCGTGTTAGGCAGCTCGCAAGATCTAAACATGAGGCATAAAGAGGAGAGAACAACCATCTAGGTACTGCTATGGACCCGTAGTCCAAGGATGAACTACTCACGCATCACTCCGGAGGTAGGAATGGTGATGTAGAGCCCTCCGGTGATGAATTCCCCTCCCGGCAGGGTGCCGGGGAGAGCTTCAGAACCCTCCCAAACTAATGTTGACGATGGAAC
This sequence comes from Alopecurus myosuroides, assembly GCA_028641055.1. Classification (NCBI taxonomy): domain Eukaryota; kingdom Viridiplantae; phylum Streptophyta; class Magnoliopsida; order Poales; family Poaceae; genus Alopecurus; species Alopecurus myosuroides. The sequence goes on from JAPCYS010003914.1 coordinate 10,436, forward strand.
CGAATACAAAACTTTTGGATGGAAAAGCCTCGGGTCTTTAGGGTTAACCCGTGGAGGGACTTAAATAGGCGAGAGGGAAACGTTGGTGGGTGGCCAGGGGGCCACACCACCAGCTGTCGCCGTCGGGGGGCGCGCCGCCCTATGGTGTGGGCCCCCAGGTCCCCCCTCCAGTTCCCCTCCGGACTCCGTGTACGTGACAAATTTCTAAGACTCTGGGATTTTGTTTCGTCCGATTCCGAGAATATTTCCAGAAAAACTTTTCTAAAACCAAAAACAGCAGAAAACAGGAACATGCTCTGTGACATCTTGTCAATAGGTTAGTCCCAGAAAATCCATAAAAATGACATAAAGTGTATATGAAACTTTTAACATATGGCATGAAAACAACATGGAACATCATAAATTATGGATACATTTGAGACATATCAAGCATCCCTAAGCTTACTTTCTAGTCATCCTAAAAACAAATAATTTCTGAGGTGACATGCTACCAACATAAGCTTGATCATCTCAATTGTAAAAGCATATGTAAGCTGGGATCATAGTACTTTAAACACAGACATGATAGATATAATTCTAATAATGAAACTTAGCAATCACTTTGCATCATGAAAAGTAACACAAATAAGAGATCATGAATAATAATGCACTTGAAAGTTATACATTTGTTTCGAGCATAAAGAAAACATAGCAAAGTGATATTTCGCTTGTCCTTAAGAGTGGGTCAAAACATAAATGCCAGGACACCTTTAAAGTTCAAGTGTATGACTAGAATAAATAATTTGAGAGAAAGTAATAACACATCATGAATCAATCAATAATAATCTTTAGGAATGATGCACATTGAACTCAGAATGGAAACTATGCTCTCTCAACCGTGCATAAAGTTAGAAGATGGAGACTCAACATAAAAGTAAAAGAAAGGCCCTTCACGGAGGGAAGTGTGGATTAACTCATGTGCTAGAGATTTTTATTTTGTTAGAAGAGGTATTGAAAACATTTTTTTAGAGAGGTGTATGCTTATGTCAACAAATGGTAAACAGAAAATACACTACATCACAAGCCAACTAGACTTCACAAGAGTGGCTCCCATTTTAAGAATGTAGCTGGGGTCAGAAGGTCATCCCTCTTCTCTTTTGTTTACATAATTATGTTTTGACTGATAAATCAGGGGCAAAAAAGTGAAGAGAATTTGATAGTAACCAATTTTGGGGCTAGGCACCCCGCTGCCAGCTCTTCTGTCATTTTGGATAAGCGTATGTGCCACTAGTCCAGGTGTGTAAAGTCCAATCAACAATTGAGATAAAGATTCTCTATTCACGTCCTCATGAGCTAAAACAGGGGCACAAAACAGGAGAATTTTGAAAGTTTAAACCTAGCACATGAGAAATTAACTTGGACTTGCGGTAAAACACCACATGTAGGTAGGAATGGTGGACACATTTGGAAAACTTTGGTTTTTGGAAGTTGGATGCACGAGTAGAGTTTATACTCAGTACAGGTGGAGGCTAGCAAAATACTGGGAGCGACAAATCAATGGTGCAATAATGGCCATAATTACGCATAGCGACAAAAACATTATTAATCCATAAATGGTATTACAAGTAAAAAACTAAATGATCATAGAGGCTATAAGTGACTGGTTTGTAGTCATAAACATGGTGTGAGCATGCGCCAAGTCGACCAAATAAAGCATTCGAAGGAGAACACCACAAAATTATGCTTCAATATGATAAAAACAACTCATGCTTCTTTTAATGACACATTAAGCACTCTCAGCTATTTGAGATAAGTCATGCTACAAAAATAACTACTAAGCATAGAATTAAAAGAACATCCAATATGACATGAAAAAGTCTAGCCACAGTCTATACGAGCTTCTTTTTGCACCGTTATAAGCACGAAAACTGTACTACTGCTTTCCAACACCAATCATTTTATCTAAACAAAAACTCTCCAAGAAATATAGAAATAAAACAAGAGAGTACTAATACTAATCTACTAGAACTAATAGCTCTGAGTAAGAGATGCATGAAAAACAGGAGCTAAAAGGATTTGCAGCAGCTAGAATAAAAACAAAGAATACGAGCATGGAATAAAACGAGTATTCATATGGAAAAATGGAGCGTGTCTCTCTCCCACACAAGAATTATAGGTTCCAAATAAGTTTATTGCAGCAAGGAAAACAAAGAAAACAAAATAAAAATAAACAAATGCTCCAAGTAAAGTGCATGTGATGTGACCGAATAAAAATATAGTTTCACTAGAAGTGACCCGATAAGTTGTCGATGAAGAAGAGGGTGCCTTGGGCATCCCAAAGCTTAGATGCTTGAGTCTTCTTAGAATTTTCTGGGATGAACCACGGGGGCATCCCCAAGCTTTGGCTTTACACTCTTCTTGATCACATTATATCACCCTCTTCTCTTGACCCTTGAAAAGTTGATTCACACCACACTCAATGTAATTTGCATTACAGGGTTAGTGCACAATCAAAAATTCACATGTTCTGCATGGAAACAAGCGTTATTAATACTTTTAAACATTAGCTACATCCATCGATGTTTCATGAAGCAAATAAACCCACTCGGCATAGTAAAAGAGAGAATGCAAGTAAAAAGGCAGAATGTGTCAAAACCAGAACAGTCTGTAAAGACAAATTGTTTCGGGGCAATAAAGTTGCTCAAATGAAAAAACGTAAAGAACAAAAAAAGTTTCAGAATCAGCTAAGAAATAAGCACAGAAAATTTTAGGTCATTTTGATCTTTCTGTGAATTATGCTATTTTATACGGTGGACAGCAGAAATCTGTTTCCTGCGCAGAAATCCAAAACTAACACCAACTTTCGCTAGAAACTTTACTTGGCATAACTAATACATGAAAATAAATACACAAAAGAGTTTCTATAGAAGTATACAACACCCTGAATCAAATAAAACAGAGAAAACAAAGCAAAAAATAAAAACATGGGTTATCTCCCAAGAAGTGCTTTTCTTTAAAGCCTTTTAGCTAGGCATGATAATTTGAAAGATGCTCACGTAAGGGTAAGAGTTGAAAAATAAAAGAGAGCATCAAGAAGCATATATAAGACATGTTTATACCTACACTCTTCCTATCCATAGGAGTATTGTAAGAAAACAAATCAATGGAGCACAAAGCTAGCATAGGAAGGCAAAACAAGTGCAACTTCAAAACTTTTACCATAAAGAGAGGAGACTTAATATTATTGAGATGTATGAAACTGTGTCTTCCTCCTTCATAATGACCATTGGGTCTTAAAGAAACCATCATATAGAAGCAACACAAGATAAAACTCAAAACTTTCATCATAAAGATAGGAAATTTAATAACACGAAGATTTCCATAACGACATTTTCCTCTCTCAAAATAATTCTCAATAACATCGTGAATAGACTCAACAATATAGCTATCACATAAAGAATTTTTATCATGAGCCAAAGTGCATAAAATTAGTATCATTACTCTCCACATAAGTAAAATCCTTCTCATTAATAGTAGTGGGAGAAATTTTAACAAAACAACTATCATTATTATCCTCATCACCAAAATCATCAAATATAGGGGGCATATTGTAATCATAATTAATTTTCTCCTTAATAGTTGGTGGACTGAAAATAGCATGTTCATCATTTTAAACATCATATATAGGAGGCCTATCATGATTACAATAAAATTTATCATCAATAGTAGGTGGAACTAGAATACCACAATCACTATAATCATCATATATTGGAGGCAAAGTACCATCAAATAAAATTTCCTCCTCAAAACTTGGGGGACTACAAATATCATATTCGTCAAAACCAACTTCCCCAAGCTTAGATTTCTCCATAGCATTAGCAATAATGGTGTTCAAACAATTCATACTAATAACATTGCTACTAGCATGCAAATAAAGCTCCATATATTTTTTAATTTTATCTTCAAACACTTCATGTCCTAACTCAAGATAAATATCACAAAGGTCTCTGATATATTTGTTGTTTACCATTAATACTAACTAGTAAAAAATAAAAACAAGGAACAAGTGAAAATAAAAACAAGAAACAAAAAGATATAATTACATAATCTAAAGGAAATAACCTCGAGCACTCAGAGAGGATGTGAGTACCTTTTACCTTACCTGCCCGGCAATGGCGCCAGAAAAGAGCTTGATGTCTATGCCTGCTTCTCTTTTTTGTAGACAGTGTTGGGCCTCCAAGTGCAGAGGTTTGTAGAACAGCAACAAGTTTCCATTAAGTGGATTACCCAAGCGAACTCAGGAAGGTAGGGGTCAAAGGTATCACTCTCAAGCAACCCTGCAATTATGATACAAGAAGTCTCTTGTGTCCACAACACACCTAATACAATTGTCAGTTGTGTAAGAGCACTAGTTTGGCGAAGAGAGAGTGAAATACAAGTAATATGGGTGGTTATACGTGATAGCTGCAATCTGAAATAAAAATGGTAGCAAGAAAACATGTAGCAGAATTGATTGAAAATGGTGTTTCAATGCTTAGAAACAAGGCCTAGGGATCATACTTTCACTAGTGAACACTCTCAACAGTAATAACATAATTGAATGCATAAATATCTCTCTTCAATATGCTACTCCGAACCAATCTCCGATTGGATAACAAACACCAATCGTTGTGTAGGGCTGCAAAAAGCACTCCTTAGAGTTCGCATTTTCCCATCTAGGTAACCCCCGCGCTATCACCATGAGACCTAGATGGTTCCAAAAAAAACACCACAATTTCATAGGGTCATCCAACACAAAATGTAAATATCATGCTAAACCACACAATGCACACACTGTCACCTTTACACCGTGATCAAAGTGTCTACATAGTTCTCATAATAAAACCACTTGAGTAGCATAACAGATGAAGAGTAACATCTATTTATTCAGCTAGATTACAAAGCTCATGATCACATAAAGATCACACAATGGGAGAGAGAGAGAGAGAGATGAAACACATAGCTACCGGCATCATAGGAGACTGCAACAACGATGAAGATGGTGGTGGAGTCGACGGAGATGGCTCCGGGGGCACTTCCCCGTCACGGCAGGGTGCCAGAATAGGGATTTCTATCCCCCGAAACTTGTCGTCGTCGGCGGCGGAGCTATGGAACTTTTCGTGGAAGGGGGTCGATTTTTTTAGAGTTTATGCTGCGGGGAGAATATTGATACGTCATAAACATATCCTTAATTTCTGATGTTCCATGTTGTTTTCATGTTGTTTCCTACATGTTTGCTATACACTTAATGTCATTTTATCGATTTTCAGGACTAACCTATTGACAAGATGCCACAGAGCCAGTTCCCTGTTTTCTGATGTTTTTAGTTTAAAAAAAGTTGTTCTAGAAATATTTGCGGAATTGGAAAATTCGAAGCCCGGAAGTCTTAGAATTCCCGAAGGTTCCACGGAGTCCTGAAGAGGCACGGAGAGGGGCCATAGAGGGGCCACACCATATGGCGACGCGCCTCCTGGCCGCGCCTGGAGGTGGTATGGGCCCCTCGGGCTCCCATCGCCGTCGCCCTTTCGCCTATTTATTTCCCCTGATACATCAACCCCAAATATGTACCACTTTTCCTGACAAACCCCCAAGACCGCCGTCATCGTCATCCCAAGACCGGGAGGGTTTTGGAGCTCTCCCTGCACCCTGCCAGGAGGGAAATTCATCACCGGAGGGGTCTACACCACCATGCCCTCCTCCAAACTGATGCGTGAGTACTTCATCCCTGGACTACAGGTCCATATCATTAGCTAGATGGTTGTCTCCACCACTTTATGCCTCATGTTTAGATCTCGTGAGCTGCCCTACATGACCGAGACCATCTTTATGTAATGCTCCATGTTGTGTTTGGTGGGATCCGATGAATGTTGAAAGCTTTGTCTTCTGATTATGAATATACCATTTTATCTTCATGCGTATGTTATTTACGATCTTTCATGCTCTGTGTTATTAATAGATGCTCTGGCCAAGTAGATGCTAGTAACTCCGAGAGGGAGTATTTATGCTTGATAGTGGGTTCATGCCTCCTTTGCATTTATGCTCGAGTGACAGATTCGTGACAGATGGAGGATGTGCAGTTGCCATTAGGGAGAAAACAACGATGTTTACTACGTTTAGATTGTTTACATTACACACTTTTCTTACCGTGATTATATGTTGCTTGCAACTTAATACCCAACGTATGTTAGAATAATATTCGGAGGGTGGATTATTAGTCATAAATGCATTTGGATGACGGTCTATGTATCTTGTTGTAATGCCCGCATGAATCACATAGTAATCTTTATGTCTTGCATATGCACTATGGTGTAGCCTTCATTTCTGTCATTTCATAGCTATAATTTGTTCACCACACATGTTATTTATTTTTTATGGAGCGACACCACTAGTGAACTGTGGACCCTGGTCCATTTTCTCATACTGATAATACACACATTGTTTCCACTGTTTTTACACTGCTGCTACTACTTTCATACTATTCTCATATTGTTTTCCACACCATACGTTTAACCTCTTTCTGTTCAGAAAAACCTGTGACATTGACAACCTCACTGCTTCGTTGGGGAAAAGTTATTTGATTGTGTTGTGTAGGTTCCACGTTGCTGCTGAACCGGTAGTGTGCCCTTCCAACCTCAGCTGCATCGACCTTCAGAGATTGCTTGTCCTACTACTGGTCGATTCAACGTTGGTTTCTTTTCTGAGGGAAAACTTACTGCTGCACTCTTCAAAACCTTTCTCTTGGGGTTTACCAACGTCAGCCGTCACCTAGCATCCTTGTTTGGGAGAGAGACACGCTCCGCTTGTTCATTTGAATACTCGTTGTGCTCGTATTCTTAAATTTTCTTCTAGCTGCTGCCAAATTCATGTTTAGCTCATGTTTTCGTTGCATCTCTTATTCAGAGATGTTAGTTTTAGTAGTGTTATGAGAGTACTATCATTCTTTCTTGTTGTATCATTTGGAGAGTTTTTGTTAAAACATATTTTGTATGGTGCTTGTTGGGAAAAGAAACTGATGCATGTAGTAGAATTTATAACGATGCAAATAGAAGCTTGTATAGAGTGTGGCTAGACTTTTTATATCATGCTAGATGTTATTTTAACTTTAAATCCCAGTGGTTATTTTCTATCATGATTTGTCTCAAATAGCTGAGAGTGTTTAATGTATCATCGAAAGAATCATGAGTTGTTCTTGTCATATTGAAGCATAAATTTGTGGTGTTCTCCTTTGAATGTTTATTTGGTTGAGTTCGCGCATGCTTACACCATGTTTTTGACTAAAAACCAGTCACCTATAGCCTCTATCACCATTTAGTTTTTGAACTTGTGGTACCACTTATGCTTTGATTAATGATGTTTTTGTCGCTATGCATAATTATGTCCATTACTGCTCTCTTGATTTGTCGCTCCCAGTCTTTTGCTAGCCTCCATTTGTACTGAGTATGAGCTCTACTCGTGCATCAAACTCCCAAAAACCAAAGTTTGCCAAATGTGTCCACCATACCTACCTACATGTGGTATTTAACTGCCAATCCAAAGTAAATTGCTCATGTGTTACCTTTAAAACTTTCAAAATTACTCCTGTTTTGTGTTCCTGTTTTAGCTCATGAGGATGTAAATAGAGAATCTTTATCTCACTTGGTTATTGGACTTTGACACCCTGTTCTAGTGGCTTCATTCGCTTATCAAACTGATAGAAGAGCTGGCAGCGGGGTGCCCAGCCCCAAATTAATACAAACAAATTATTTTCACTATTTTTGCCCCTCATTTATCAAGTCAAAGCATAATTGTGTAAACAGATGAGAAATATGGATGACCTTGTACACCAGTTGTGTCCTTAAAAGGGAGCCTCTCTTGTGAAGTCTAGTTGATTTGTGACGTACTGTATTTTCTGTTTACCATTCGTTGACATAAGCATACACCTCTCTAAAAAGTAGACACTCCTCCACGGTATGTGATTGTTGGCAGGAACCCGAGGATTTGGTTAGCCATGGTTTGTGTAAGATGGTTGGGAGGAGTGTCAAACATTTTATACATATGTTTAATAAAATAAAAAGCTCTAGAACATGAGTTAATCCTTGCTTCCCTCTACGAAGGGCTTCCTTTAACTTTTATGTTGAGACTCATTGTTCTAACTTTATGCAAAGTTGAGAGAGCATAGTTGCCATCCGTAGTAATGTGCATTTATCCCAGAAACAATATTAATTGATTCATGACTTGTTATTGTTTGTTCTCAAATTATTTGTTCTAGTCTTCCTCATAAACTTTGAAGGTGTCCTAGCATTTATGTTCTGCCCCACTCTTAAGGACAAGCAAAATATCACTTTGCTATGTTATCTCTATGCCTGAAACAAATATATAACTTTCAATTCATTGTTATTCATGATCTTTTATTTGTGTTACTTCTCATGATGCAAGGTGATTGCTATGCTTTATTGTTAAAATTTTATTTATCATGCTTGTGTTTAAAGTACTACGATCTCAGCTTACATATGCTTTAACAATATTTATAATCAAGGTTATGTTGTTAGCATGTTACCTCAGAAATTATATGTTTTTATCATTTACCTACTCGAGGACGAGTAGGAACTAAGCTTGGGGATGTTGATACGTCATAAACATATCCTTAATTTCTGATGTTCCATGTTGTTTTCATGTTATTTCCTACTTGTTTGCTATACACTTTATGTCATTTTTATCGATTTCCGGGACTAACCTATTAACAAGATGCCACAGAGCCAGTTTCCTGTTTTCTGTTGTTTTTAGTTTCAGAAAAGTTGTTCTTGAAATATTCGCGGAATTGGAAAATTTGAAGCCCGGAAGTCTTAGAAATCCCGAAGGTTCCATAGAGGCCCGGAGAGGGGCCACAGGGGGGGCCACACCATAAGGAGGCGCACCCCAGGCCGCGCCTAGGGGTGGTGTGGGCCCCTCGGGTGTCCACCGCCATCGCCCTTCCGTCTATTTATTCCCCCCGATACGACAGCCCTAAAAATATACCACTTTTTCCCGAGAAACATCCAAGGCCGCCGTCATCGTCATCCCGAGATCGAGAGGGTTCTTGAGCTCTCCCGGCACCCTGCCGGGAGGGAAATTCATCACCGGAGGGGTCTACACCACCATGCCCTCCTCCGAAGTGATGCTTGAGTAGCTCATCCCTGGACTACGGGTCCATAGCAGTATCTATATAGTTGCATTCTCCACTTTATGCCTCGTGTTTATATCTCGTGAGCTTCCCTACATGATCGAAGTCATCTTTATGTAATGCTACATGTTATTTTGCTGGGATCCGATGAAAGTTGAATGATGTGTCTCTTGATTATCAATCTATCTTGTTATCTTCATGCATATGTTATTTATTATCTTGCATGCTCTCCGTTATTAGTAGATGACCTGGCCAAGTAGATGCTAGTAACTCCAAGAGGGAGTATTTATGCTCAATAGTGGGGTTGTGCCTCCTTTGAATTTGTGCTCGAGTGACAGAAACGCGGCGGATGGAGGATGTGATGTTGCCATTAGGGAGAAAACAATGATGTTTACTTCATTTACATTGTTTACATTACACAGTTTGCTTATTGCGATTATCTGTTGCTTGCAACTTAATGTCCAACGTTTGTTCGGATGATATTCGGAGGGTGGATTATTAGTCATAGATGCAGTTGGATGACGGTCTATGTATCTTGTTATAATGCCCGCATGAATCACATAGTAATCTTTATGTCTTACATATGCACTACGGTGCAGCCTTCATTTCTGTCAATTACCCAGCTGTAATTTGTTCACCACACATGTTATTTATCTTTCACGGAGAGATACCACTAGTGAACTGTGGACCCCGGTCCATGTTCTCATACTGATAATACAACCACCGCGATTACTGTTTTCACACTTCTGCTACTGTTTTTATAATATTCTCATATTGTTTTCCACACCATACGTTTAACCTCTTTTTGCTCAGCAAAACTGGTGAGATTGGCAACCTCACTGCTTCGTTGGGGCAAAGTGATTTGATTGTGTTGTGTAGGTTCCATGTTGCTGCTGAACCGGTAGTGCGCCCTGCCATCTCAGCTGCATCAACCTTCTGAAATTACTCTTTCCTCCTACTGTTCGATTCAACCTTGGTTTCTTTCCGAGGGAAACTTGCTACTATGCTCTTCATACCTTCCTCTTGGGGTCTCCCAACGAACGTGTGTTACACACGCATCATAGGGCAGCTCACGAGATCTAAACATGAGGCATAAAGTGGAGAGGATAACCATCTAGCTACTGCTATGGACCCGTAGTTCAGGGATGAACTACTCACGCATCACTCCGGAGGCAGGAATGGTGGTGTAGAGCCCTCCGGTGATGATTTTCCCTCCCGGCAGGGTGCCGGGGAGAACTCCAGAACCCCCTCGATCTCAGGTTGATGATGACAGCGGCCTCAAGTGTTTCTCGGGAAGAAGTGGTATCTTTTTAGAGTTGACGTATCGGGGGGAATAAATAGGCAAAAGGGCGATGGCGGTGGACGCCGAAGGGGACGACACCACCCCCAGGCGCGGCCAGGGGCGCGCCGCCCTATGGTGTAGCCCCCCTGTGGACAGTGGCGGAGGACGAATATTTTCTGAGGTCGGGCGAACTCTAAAGCAACAAAAATATTGACTAAAAAAATCAAATTTTGAGCTCGTATGTATAAAATTTTGGATGCACATTGCCCGACTTGTTGATCACGGTTACAGATAGCCCGTTTTGATTTATTTTAATTGTTTCAAGAAAATTCCGATAAAATAAATGGGTGTAGGAAACTATGCACACCGCTAGCATGCAAATTTTCAACATGAAATACCTCGTATTAGGGCTTAGCAAAAAAGAAAAGGCGAACTTTTGACAGATTCAAAATTTTCATTGTTCACGCTCTATATCTAAAGTTGTGTCATTTTTCGTGAGGTTACAGTACACTATATTTCGTTTAAAGATTTTACGGTTTAGGTGGAACAAATTATTAACTACATCGGTGTATATTTTTATTTGCATTTTTCTGAAACGTGAGATTTGAATTTTCTAGACATTTCAATAATAAAGGGCTATACCACCACACTCGCATATCGCCTGCATTTACACCAAAGACGAAATGTGGAGCTTATAATGAAAGAAAGATTGATGCATTAGTCAGACTGTCACGACAATAGGGGAGGGCACCAGCCACACACAGGTCGGTAATTCCGTTTCGTGGTCAGCTGGTCGTGCTCGTGCCTCTCCTCTGCGCGCGGTCTCGCATGGCAGCAGGCCCAGTTCAGGCGAACCTCTACAAGTGCGGCCCATTAGCTCCTTTTGCTATCATTTTTCTTCAGAAAAACATAATTTGCAGAAAATTGTATATAGTATGAGAAATACCCATATATACTCGATTTTTTGCCAAAAATCAAGGTAGGGCGGCTGCCCTACCTTGCCCTAAGGGGAGTTCCGCCACTGCCTGTGGACCCTCTCCGGGCCTCTTCGAGACTCCGTGGAACCTTCGGGAATTGTAAGACTTCTGGGCTTCGAATTATCTAATTCCGAGAATATTTCCAGAACAACTTTTTTGAAACTAAAAACAGTAGAAAACAGGGAAGTGGCTCTGTGGCATCTTTTCAATAGGTTAGTCCCGGAAATCGATAAAAATGACATAAAGTGTATAGCAAACATGTAGCATATGGCATGAAAACAACATGAAACATCACAAATTAAGTATACGTTTATGACGTATCAGCTTCTAGGAATGGTAGTGGCGGTTCTTAAGGAATTTCTTTTCTTTGGCAACTTGTTCTTATTCCGTAGGAACTTGAATGGTAGCAACCTGCTTTCGGGGTGCAAACTTGATCCAATTGTCCTCGCCATGAGCTAAAAAATAGCGTTAGAGTCTATATGCAATGTTTGACTTAGCTTATCTAATTTACCAACATCTATAAAATCTTGAATGCAGTCATATTCTACTTTAGTTCCTCCTTACTAGCCAAATCTTCTGACCAAGCTTCTCTATTTATACGCATATCATTAAGAAGTTCCCATGCTTGATAAATTGTATATTTCATAAAAACTCCCCCATAAACAAGGTCTAGAGTTTCTCTATTCTCACTACTTAATCCTCCATAGAAACATGTAAAACTAACCATGATGGCAGCTCATGGTGAGGACAATAATAAAGTAGTTCACTAAATCTTACATAGCCGTTTACTAGACTTTCTCCTGGTCTATTCTTGAAGTTGGTGATCATACGCCTTGCTCTATCGAATTTCCTCTCTAGATAGAAATAAAACAAAAACACAGAGCAAAGTTCTTTCCAACTTCCAATATTTCCTGATGAGTGTGACTTATACCGCAACAAAGCTTTATCAACGAAAGTTTGATTAAATATTTTAAGTCTCATCTCATCATGAGTAAAAGCATTTAGTCTAAAAGTTCCACATATATTCTCAAAGAAATAAATATGAATGTGTGGATCCTCAGTACGATCACTTTTATATTGTCTGCTATGCAACATACTAAGCATGACAGGGTTAATTTCATACCCTTCTTTGTTACTTCCAGGATATACCTCTTCGAAAGAATGTAATGGTGCCTTTCCTGAAAATTTCAAAGTAGCAAGTTGAATAAAAGGAATACGGTCCTCTTCCATGGTGCTTGCTTTCCCCTGTAGATAATTTTAACACAAACAAAAATAAACAAGTACTAAAAATAGAATACCAAAAGCCCTTAGCTCCCCGCTAACGGCGCCAGAAAATAGCTTGCTGCCTGCAAGTGCACATGGTTGTTGTAGCTAGTTTAAAAATAAGAGTATCAAACCACAGTGGAGCTATGGAAATGGTCCTCTAGGATTAGCTTTGATCATTTGTGCTCTGGAAATTATCTGAAGGCTATAACAAACAGTAAAAAGTGAATGAAATAAAGTAGTGTAAAAGGATTGTAAACGAAACAGTACATAGACTAAATAGCAAAATAAAAAGCGAACCAATGGATGGTTTAACGATTGAAACTTCAATATGGATGTCGGATATATACCGAATAGGGGTATATCAGATGGTAGTCTAAAGTGCCGGATTACCCGGGTGGCCCGAATTGTAGTGGGCTACGGTCCATTGGGAGGCCCAGTAAGCTGACGCGCAGAAGCCGGATTCTAGAAGAACCCGGATCACGGCCCACATGATCTGGCTTGGAGTAGAAGGCGGATTCCTTACTTTCCAAGTTAATAGTTACCGTAGTCTTCTAGGTTTCCTACTCTGTATGCCCTAACCCGGCTATTATATAAAGCCAGACGGGAGATATGATAGATAGACAAGAAGCTACAGGCTAACTCGTCGAGAGGTTGATCCTTGATGAGCAGCTAACAGAACCTCACATTGTACTTTGTATCCACAGGCTTTAGTCCTGAATAGTGAGATTGCAGGAGTAGGAATGCCGCATTACTGCGACGAACCGAACCTGGGTAAAACCCTGTGTTATTGTCCTTCGCACAATCACGTCCCCCCACGTCTCTACCCGTAGTCTCATGGCACCCCCGTCTATGAATTCTACTACGATGTCTCGACAGTTGGCGCCCACCGTGGGGCTAGCGACGTTAGGCGTTAGGTTTGCATCTGGGATACTGGCGGAATCGGCAGTTCCATAACTATCGGAAGCCTGGAGTTCGACGACGACGTTGGACGCTTCCTCGACAATGGATCTTACATACCGGCGCAAAATCATCTGGTAAGTGCCTGCATGTTACCGATTGGATCTGCAAATATCTTTATCGGACTAACTGCAGAGGCCATGGGGTTTTGCGGTGGAAGTAAATTTTTCCCACCCGCCCTATACCCAGTCGAAGATGACTACGATACCGGGTTTTGCTCAGATCATCGACATAAAAGTGATTCACACTTTATCGACATGGTGCAATCCGAGGTCGCCGAAAACACGGATGAAAGCTATCCCGTGCAAGAGGCAGAAAACAGCAAACCCACTACAGAGGTGGAAGATCCGACATCCGTCAACATGGCGATGAACTCGGAAGCTAACTCTGTGCTAGCCGCCATTGAGGCGAGATTAGAATCAGAAACCGGATCAGATGACTTTGATTCCGAAGACGAAGACGAGGACGCCTTCGAAAGAAAGGTTAAATCTCTTCAAGAGGGATTCCATGAAGTACTAATGGCAAAACCGGCTGAAAACACGGATGCCGGCAGTCAAGGAAGCCCTAGAACTCCTCCGCCAGAGGAAGAGAGAGAAGACGGAGAAATTTCTCCAATATTCCCCAATGTCAAAGAATTGACAGAGGATGAACCTATCAAAAAACCTCCCTCTTCCAAGAAAAAGCATAAGGCCGCTAAAAAGCTCCAGTACAAACTCCGGAACAAGAAATCGGCTGATCCAGCCGATGAAAGCCCGGAAGTAGGAGATGCAAGCGGAATAAAGCCCGCGGAGAAGAAAACCAAAGAAATCCTTGTTGTGCCAATGACAGAGCAAGAAGAACATGAGTTGTTGCAAACACCAGTGGGATTGCACGAACCCCCTGAAGTGCTAGAAGCCAGGAGACAAGCTCTCCAAAGGCAACAGCAACATCTATTCAGAACTCGTGAACACCTCCAAAAAACTCAGGATGACATCAAGCTCATGAAGGAAGAAATCGAGGAGTACGAGAAAAAGAATAGATATGGCATTAAACCTACAAGGTTACCCGAAATCGTAAGACCGGAAGTACTGCCGCCAAAAGAAAGGTTTCACAACCCATCTTGGCAAAAATAGGTAAACGGCAAAGATGCCAGAGGCGAACAAATATACAAAACCGCAACAGAAAATGCGGAAGCAGCGTTCGCCATCCTCAACAACGATATGTACTCCAACGGTGAAAAACTTCAAGGGGTGTATGCTTTCGTAGGAAAAGCATTGCAACAACAACAGCGAGGGCAAGAGCGATCAGCGAAGTTGCACGACGACTCCGCCCTATGCAAAACAACTACTTGCACCGCTGGAGCACCTGGACCGGAAGAACCTGGAGATTCAAGCAACTCAAAAGAGAAGAAAACGGATCCGAGAAAAGACAAGAAAAATCCTGATAACAAGGATGAAGCGTCTAGAACCGGATCGCATCTCCCGAAAGGTGGACTTAATCCTCACGATCGGGAAGAAAAACACCGGAATGATGGCAAAACAATGCCGCCTCCGAGACGCCCAGCTGAAAAAGCTGGAAGAAAGGATATACCTCACAGGCGTGAGAGATCTCGGACACCCCCTAAGGATAAGGAAAGGTACATGAGTAGAACTCCACCTCATCCAAAAGGGCGTGATCTCGAAAGAAATAGAGACGATCCCGGAAAAGCGCGTCCGTGCAACAATGGAAAAGAAAGGAATAGATCCCCTTCTGTCCATTCAGCCGGCAGGTACTCCGCACACATGGATAGGGCGGAAAGAGATGATCTATACTTTGGACCTAAGTGCTTCACAGATAGGAGCCGAAGGATAACCCTGCATTTTGGCTTTGCCAAAGTTGGTCCAACGTACCAAAAATATACCGGTAGTACAAACCCGGATACCTGGCTCTCAGACTACTATACAGCCGTCCAGATCAACAATGGGACAGACCTGGAAGCTGTAAAGTTTCTTCCCCTAATGTTACTGGATGGAGCGAGAGATTGGATCAATGGATTACCTTCTAGAACTGTCGACAACTCGGATGATATGGCTCGAGTATTCACTCAGCATTTCCGGGGAACCTACAAGCGCCCGAATAGCATCAACCAGCTAAACCGTTGCACCCAATTTGAGGACGAACCATACGTGGATTTCATCTCAAGATGAACGGCAATGAAGAATAGTTGCTCTGGAGTAACTGACGTGCAAGCAATGCATGCTTTCGTCAATGGCCTAAAACCCGGACTTGTGCTGTTCATGGCTGGTTCCAAACAACACAAAGATCTCGGATCTATGCTTACTACCGCCAATGAACACGCTGCAGCCGAGGACGACATCAGAGCCAGAGGAGGCAATATCGATACACTGATACTGGCCAAAAAGAATCCTCGCCCTGAGAAAAAAGGAGCTCCAAATGCAACACAAAAGCCCAAAGAGGTTAACATAGCCTTTGGAAGTGAAAAGGGGAACAGGTGGAAAGGACGCAGTACAAAACCAATCAATTACACAAAGGAAGAGTGGGAAAAGATTAAGTCGGAACCCTGCATCCACCATTCGCAATTTAGGAAACCCACCCATACTAACGCACAATGCCGGCTGAACAAGCACATGAAGGGCAGTGCAGGATCCGGAAACAAGGGGAAGAATTCTAAAAGGAAATTTTCCAAGCAAAAGCCAGAAGCTGAGAAAGAAGACAGTGAATCGGACACTGACGAAAAAATCCAGGAACAACAGCGAAAAGGCGAGCCCAAGTTTCGAGAGTTGATGGAGAATGCGCCTTAACTTTCCTGGCAACTCCATGAGCACATGTGGCAAAAAGAACGCTTCGAGAAATAAACGCGGTTGTTCAGGCAACCCCGAAATTCTTGAAGTACTCGAACACACCAATCACCTGGGATCAGTCTGATCATCCCGGAAACATCCCTGAACCCGGCACGCAAGCTCTTATTGTAAGCCCTATTGTCCAGAACACTAGGCTAAAAAGAGTGCTGATGGATGGAGGATCCAGCATTAATATAATGTACCTGGATACACCGACGCATCTGAAAATCTCCGAGACCCAGCTCAACCACATCAACATACGTTTTCACGGCATTGTTCCTGGCAGACAAGCACGATCCCTAGGAGAAATTTCCCTAGATGTCACTTTCGGAGAAAAAGACCACTTCCGTTAGGAAAAAGTATCCTTCGAAGTGGTGCCGTTCGAAAGCGTGCTTTCGCCAAATTCATGGCAAGATCATGTTATATCTGTAACAAGCTGAAGATGCCAGGGCCAAAAGGAGGAGTAATCACCATATCTGGAGACTTCAAGTTGGCAAACAAGCTAGAAAAAGAAAACGCCCTTTGCGCTGAGAAGATCATAGCAAAGGAAGAGTTGAAGGAACTAGCCAAAGAGGTATCGCCGACAGAAATGCCGGCAGGAAAAGAAAGCCGGAAGCCAGCAGATAGCTTCAAGGCGTCCGAGAATATAAGACAGGTAATCCTAGATCCCAAAGATCCGACAAAATTTGTCGTAGTGGGAACTGGGATGACCGACAAATAGGAAGGCGAGCTCATCAAGTTCCTCCGTGAGAACTGGGATATTTTTGCCTGGTGTCCAGCTGACATGCCAGGCGTACCCAGGGAACTTGCTGAGCATCAACTTAAGGTGATTCCAGGATCGAAACCCTTGAAACAAGGTCTCCGTCTATTTGACGGAAGAAGACGGAAGACTATTGGCAAGGAGATTATCCGGTTTTTAGCAGCAGATTTTATCCGGGAAGTTATACATACTGAATGGTCAGCGAATCCAGTATTAGTCCCGAAGAAAGATACTACTGCCCTTAGAATGTGTATAGATTACACCAGCCTGAACAAACTATGTCCAAAAGATAGGTTTGCGTTACCGCGAATCGATCAAATAATAGATGCCACTGCAGGCTCTGAGCTTTTATGCTTTTTGGATGCATATTCCGGGTATCATCAAATACGCATGAACAAGGAAGATTAAATCAAAACTTCATTCATAACCCCTTATGGGACGTACTATTACATAACATGCCATGTGGCCTGAAGAACGTAGGTGCAACTTACCAGCGTTGCATGCAACGTTGTTTGCATAGTCAGATTGGCAAAAATGTCCATGTTTACGTGGACGACATTGCTGTCGTTACCAAGGAAAAACATACGCTCCTTGAGGACTTGCGAGAAACCTTCGAAAATTTGCGCACTTACAAAATGAAGTTAAATCCATTAAAGTGCATATTTGGGGTTCCCTCAGGAAAACTTCTGGGTTTTATCGTTTCTCACAGAGGAATAGAAGTAAACCCAGAAAAGATCAAAGCAATCTTAAACATCTCCAAACCTACGTGTGTAAAAGATGTCCAAAGATTGACGGGTTCCGCTGCAGCCGTCAGCAGGTTTATTAGCCGGCTGGGGGATAAAGCCTTACCACTCTACAAGTTGTTGAAAAAATCCGACAAATTCGAGTGGACAGAAGAAGCAGATGCAGCATTAACCCAGTTGAAGGAAACTTTGATGAAAGCTCCGATTTTGGCATCCCCAAAAGACGAAGAACCCATGTTATTTGTACCTTACGGCTACAAACCGGGTTATTAGTGCAGTAATTGTCGTGGAACGGAAGAAAGACGAACAGAGTATACCAGACCAACATCCGGTATATTATATAAGTGAAGTTTTCTCCGAGTCCAAACAAAGGTATCCACACTATCAAAAACTGGCGTATGGCGTATTTTTCGCATCTAGAAAACTCCGCCATTACTTCCAAGGACATTCCATAACAGTGGTATGCAAAGCACCACTAGGGGATATAATAAACAATGCGGAGGCGACTAGCCGAGTTGCCAAATGGGGCATCGAGTTAGCAGCGTTCGACATTAAGTATCAGCCAAGGACGGCAATAAAATCCCAAGTTTTGGCAGATTTTGTCGCCGACTGGACGGAAGAAATGGAGCAAACACCTATGCCGGAGTCCGAGTATTGGATCATGCACTTTGACGGATCCAAGATGAAGGAGGGCGCTGGAGCTGGTGTAGTTTTAAAATCCCCTAAAGGAGACACAATGGAGTATGTATTACAAATACACTTCAACGCCAGCAATAACGTGGCAGAATACGAAGCTCTGCTTCATGGCTTGCATATTGCAAAGGAAATAGGTGTCAAGCGCATTCTGTGTTACGGCGACTCAGATTTGGTACAACACCAGCTCAACCAAACTTGGGACGCAAAAAGCCCTATAATGGCCGAATACCGGAAAACGGTGGACGAGTTTGCCATATGTTTCTTCGGATTCGAAGTTCTACATGTTAAAAGAGAAGAAAATTGGAACGCGGATGCATTAGCCCGCATGGGATCAGAAAGGGTAAAAATCCTACCACCAGGTGTATTCGTCCAACATTTGTACGAACCATCGATAAAAGGTGGAGATGTTGATTATCCTCTGGCTTCCGAGTCAATTGAAGTTAAGCTCGTTAACCCGGATTGGACAATTCCATATCTAAACTTCTTAGTTAATCAGAAGTACCCGGAAGGAGCAGACGAAGTCTTGCAAAGACAGATCCAGCGTCGATGCAAAGGATACACGGTAATTAACAATTGCCTTTATAAACGCAGTACTTCCGGAATTTTTCTACGATGTATTTCACCAGAAGAAGGACGAGAAATCCTGCAAGAAATCCATGCCGGAGATTGCGGACATCATGCTCAATCAAAAAGCATAGTCAAAAAAGCATTTCGCGCCGGGTTTTTCTGGCTAACAGCCAAGACAGACGCTGAGCACATAGTAAACACATGTGCAGGGTGTCAATTTTACGCCAAGCAGACAAATATGCCGGCCCAAGCACTCAAAACTATCCCCATTACATGGCCGTTTGCGGTCTGGGGGCTAGATATGATGGGACCATTCAAAACTGCCAGAGGCGGACTTACGCATCTACTCGTTGCAGTGGATAAATATACCAAGTGGGTGGAGGCCAAACCCATCAAAAAGCTTGACGGTGTAACTGCCGGAAATTTCATCATTGACATAGTCATGAGATACGGCGTTCCACATAGCATAATAACCGACAACGGGACAAATTTCTCTATTGGAGAGTTGGCAAAATATTGCCGACAAACGGGAATTCGCGTAGATCTCGCATCTGTGGCACACCCGCAATCCAATGGTCAGGTTGAAAGAATGAATAGCTCAATCTTTGTAGCGCCCTACCTTTTGATAAAGGTAGAACACCTGTGTAACCTGCTATTCCTGGGATCTCTGATAGCATACACATGACAAAATGAAATATTCATTGCAATACCATCATTCTTCATCGTTGATCCAGTGGATAAGAAATAAAATAGACTTACAAAAGGCATAGTCAACATGGACTAGCCACAAATAACAGAGTTCAAAGCAAATACAACGGAAAGCAATCTTCAATGAGCCCCCTTCTCTTCATGCGCCACAGGCAGACATGTTGGAATGTAGGCTCGAGATCCTAAACAATTACTCATCATCTGAATGACCTGCACGTTGGAATATGCAGCCCCCACAGGGGAGGAAGTCAGTACATACAAAGTACTGGAAAGTGACACTTGTATGGTGGCAGTTTTGAGGAATGCTAGCTACATGATATTTGGCTGGTGGAGATGGGCTATTTGCATATAGCCAATTTTGTCCTATATTTGATAAATCGTTTTAATAAAAATGAAAACTTCTGTACAACCATCATGGCTAAATCCACCATGAAGGTTGACAGTTCATCATGGCTAAATCCACCATGAAGTTTGATAAATCATCATGGCTAAATCCACCATGAAGTTTGAAAATCGTCATGGCTAAATCCACCATTAAGTTTGGTAAATCATCATGGCTAAATCGACCATGAGGTTTGATTGTGGCATCATGGCTAAATCCACCATGTGCCCTAAAAGGGGTTTCTACCATGTTTTATTTCATTCAGAAAAGATGAGGAGATCCTTCGGCACCAACTCTGTCTAGCTGCTCAACTGGCCCATAACCGGGGACACGGCTAAGATCTTAGTTTTTAAACTCTGCAGAGGTTGTGCACTTTCACCTTGAGACTCATTTTCCCCGAGAGAAAAATGAGACAAGATCTTTGGGAAGAGGGATTCAACCATACCAGCATGACTCGACGCTCCTAAAATTCTACCACACAATGTCATACAACAGGATGAACCCCCACAACTAACTTAATCTTGGCAGAGCCCATATTACCTCAAGGCTGCACTGGAAGCTAACTACACAGTGAAGACCTACAAATCTCTTTAATCCCGGGTGGCAATCCACAAGTGTACCCTCAGGTGATAACCACCACATCCATGGCTAAATCCACCATGAACATGGCCCTGAGTAGCCACTCAACATAGTCCATTCATACCAATCCACCCAGGTGTTTCATTGGGTTGTTAATTTTCAATTTTTAAAAACATCACAACCCAACAGGTATCAACAACAGTTGTGATAATATTATGGCATAGCTCAACTAGTATCTAGTGGAGGTTTCTGGTTGGCTACACACTACTAGGTATTCCTAAGCATAGCATATACTTTGAAAAAATAAATAAAATCACCTATGATGCATACTACTGAAAACTCTAATGCAATAAAAAGTGGGACATGAGCATCACTTGCCTTGTGGAAGTTGTTATAGAAACACTCTCTTCACAAACAGAACGTTGCTCTCCGTACAATCTAACAATACAAAAAATAACAATAAACAAGCAATTCACAAACATACAAACAAATACAACAAAATACAATACAGAAGCATAACAAGTTATTCAACTTGACTGGTGTTAACATGGACAAGATTTTTACACATAATTCAATATACAAAAAGAATTATGATCAAATGGTTATTGTTTGGTCTTTTATGGACAAGTTCAAGTTTACCACAATAATTCAATTTACAAAAGGAATTATGGTAAAAGGGTTTAGAGCTGCTAGGGTATGGTTTCTGGTCCAAAGGTTACTTTCTATATGGTTAAAATGACATGGGTGTTGTTTTGATCAAAATGAGCATACCACAATTTTCCTAAAAGGGGTTTCCATCAAACAACACTTAATTTATAATGGCTTATTACTATGGATGGTTTATATGGCAAAGATTACATGGAATGGGTTCTATGGTCACAAATAGGTTGGGTACTGGTTTCTCTGGTCTAAGGTTATTACATGGGACAATTTTTGAGAAGAAAACTAATTCAAATTATTTATAGAAATTAAACTAGGTGCAAAATACTCAAATAGCTATTAAATTATAGACTCCATTTTAATTGGTTCAGTTATTATTTTGGGACAGAGGGTATGAAAATACACATTTTAAGGATTCCAAAAATATTTTATTTGCAATTTTTGGGTTTGTTGAATTTGAATTATGCCAGAATTCATCAAACAAGCATATTTAAATTTGAACCAATTTAAGTTTTTCAAATTTGAAATTGTACAGTTCCAAAAGTTTCTACATGTTGTGCTGATTTCAAAAAGTCCAAGTTTGCTAAATTTGGGCTTGCGGATCAAAAGTTATGAGGGTTGCAAGTTCTAGGGGCTTTTCTGCAATTCTGTCAACTAATTTCTATTCAGAAAAATACGGAATAATAGCCAGGCAACGTGGCGCTCCCCTAATGGCTAGAATTGCTGACTAGGCGCTGACTATGCGCTAGCGTGGCTGCTGACGTGCACTGCCACGCGGCGGCCTACTAATGGTTGATACCGTTTCGATTGAAACATCTAATCTTGGCCGTCCAAAACTAATCCTACGGCAGGTGGAGGGAGTGGAGCTCACCGGTGAGGGTTTCCGCCGGAAAATGGTGAGGTGCCGGTGCTGCGCTCGGAAGTTCGCCGGAGATGGTTCTCCGATGGTCCTAGAGCTCAACGAATACATCGACGAGACGCGGAGAAGCACGACTAGGTTGATGAAGGTCTCGGGGAGGCATGAAGACGCCCGTAGAGATGATGCGGTGGAGACAGAGGAAGACGCGGTTTCCGGCAGCCTCGGGAGTGCTCGACGGCGACGATGCGCTGTATAAGAAAGACATAGGGGGGAGGGCTCACGGAATGCGCGGACAACGGCGAGTCCACGGGGACTAAAAGGGGAGGCTCTGGCTCGCTTACCCCAACGGAATTGCAGATCGCGGCGGCGGGAGGGTGAATCTCCGGCGAGGAAATTGTAAGGCCTCGGGGCACCGTTGAGTGAGGGACAAGAGGGGAAATGAGGAGTGGCTCCTGGCGCACGTATAGAGGGGTTTGGGGGAGAAAATCGTGGGCGAGCAGAGATCGTGCGTTCGCTCGGGTGTGGAGCGGTTGGAGGTGAACGATGACTCCGTCACGGTGATGTAGCATGGGGCCCACCTGTCAGTGGAAGGGAGAGAGAGAGAGGCGTGCCGGGTTGCGTATTGTTTTCTGCTCGCGTGCGGTAGGTAGCATGTGGGCTTGGGGGCGGGACTTGGCCGCCCGCGCGATGATTAGGAGGCACAGAGAGATGGGCTGGTCAGGGCTGCTGGCCCTTTTCTCTTTTTTTTTTTGTTCTTTTCTTTTTCTTTTCTGTTTTCTTTAATATGACATAGATTTTATTTTATAACTCCAATTGAGCTCAAATTTGTTTCTATGGTTTTATAAAAATAAAGCCTTTCATATAAAAACTATCTTGAGTTATTTCTAACATATTTAAATTTTGAGTTTTCAAAA
Source organism: Alopecurus myosuroides (assembly GCA_028641055.1). Taxonomy (NCBI): domain Eukaryota; kingdom Viridiplantae; phylum Streptophyta; class Magnoliopsida; order Poales; family Poaceae; genus Alopecurus; species Alopecurus myosuroides. The sequence goes on from JAPCYS010003914.1 coordinate 33,762, forward strand.
GGGGTTTGGAATTTATGGGGTACTTTATGTCTATTAAAAATAGAGTTTAATAAATCTCTTTTGGGATTAAATAAAATTGTGTGAAATATTACATGTTATAATATTAAGTGTTGGAACATACCAGCATTGTTTTCCTTACAAAATATTTTTGAAAATGTTTATAATCTTTCAATTCATTTTTAGAAAACATACTTTACTTTTGGTCTCTTAAAATATTTCTGAGGTCTAGAATATCATCAAGAGTGATAATTCCAAGAAAACATTTGAAAACAAAATGAGACCATTTTATAATTTAAAATACTTGGCAAAATATTTATTTTAGAAACAATTTTTGTGGGTTAGAGAACCGCAAGCCTAAATTGGATTAACAACCTGCAATACTTTGGAAAGATATTACTTTTGTGTTGTGTTTTCTTTGTTTTTGGTGACTTGAATTAGTGGAAACCAAAAGTTTTAAATTTTTGTGATTTTTTAACTTTCCAAAAAATCAGGGATGTTACAGACTACCACCCTTAAAAGAAATCTCGTCCCGAGATTTGGGAAGGCTAGAAAGAAAGATATGTTTGGGTAACTGGGTTTTCACAAGTTGGGTGGGCTAACACCCTTAAAAGAAACTTTTGTTGGTAGACTAAAACTCTTGTCTAACTGTTTACTGGGTTTACTATATCTTCAGCTGGAGTCATACTTCATCATCCATATTATTCTTGCATAGAATGTATCAATTCCTCGTGGGCATTTGGAATCTTGAATCCACGTATATAACCTTTAGGGTTCTTTGTGTCCAATCCACTTCCAATAGGATGTGTCTATCCACATAGCTTGGAGTGTGGTTTTACTCAAGATGGCTTGAGTAGAACTTTCCCTTGCATTAGAGATCTAGATCAACATAAGTCTGTTGAACTACTTTTGACTCTGATGGGTCACTCTTCGAGTCAACAAGAAGTCCTTGGTCAGTCTAACCTTCTATTATGCTTCTTGTATGACATCATGACTAAAGAAATTTATTTCTCTTAGGCCATTCCACATCAAAGGTGTGGTGCATTTTCTTCCCATAAAGAGCTTTAACAGTATCATCTCAATACTATCTTGGTAACTGTTGTGGTAGGAGAAATTCTGCATATGGTAAGTTATCCCCAACTAGATCCATAGTATAAGACACATGCTCTCGAAATATCTTCCAAAATCTTATTCACTCTCTCGGTCTGACCATCTGTTTGAGAATGAAACGTTATGCTGAACTCTAGTCTGGTTCCTAAGGACTCATGTAGTTGTTTCCAAAAGTGTGAGGTAAACTGGGTACCCTTATTAGACACAATACTCTTTGGAACACCATGGAGATAGACAATCTTCTTCATGTATATATCATCCAACTTTGCACTGGTGTAGGTGGTATTTGCTGCCACAAAGTTTGTTATCTTCGTCAAACGATCAACCACTTCCCAAATAGAATCATACCCTGATTTGGTTCGAGGTAATCCAGTTATAAAGTCCATACCAATTTGTTCCCATTTCCCTGGCGATATTTCATCATGTTGTTGTATCCCTTGAATGCAAACACCATGCTATTTC
>JAPCYS010000034.1:0-35266 GCA_028641055.1 Alopecurus myosuroides
TACTTCACACTAAACTCAAAGTAATTATCATTAGAGGGTTAGTGCACAATAAAAAATTCAAATGTTCTTATTGGACAGAAGCGTTATTAATACTTCTTAAACATTAGCTACAGCCACTGATATTTTGTGGAGCAAATAAATCCTCTCGAGAAAGTAAAAGAGAGAATGCAAGTAAAAAGGCTGAATCTGTCAAAATCTGAGCAGTCTGTAAAAATGATTTTTTTCGGGGCACTTACCTTTTTCAAATCGAAAAACTCAAAGCTACAAAAAGTTTCAAAATTAGCTAACAATTAAGCACAAAAATTTTCAGGTCAGTTTGACCTTTCTGTGAATTTACACGAATTTAAAGATGGACAGCAGAAATCTGTTTCCTGCACAGAAATCAAAATCTAACTTCAACATTCACTAGAGACTTTAGTTGGAACAAAAAATGCAAGAAAATAAAGATACAAAGTAGTTTCTAAAGAAGTAAACAACACCTTGACTAAAAGAAAACAGACAAAAACAACGCAGAAAATAAAACCATGGGTTATCTCCCAAGAAGTGAGTTTCTTTAACTCCTTTCAGCTAGGCATAGAAAGAGAGAATCAAGTGTTTTCAAATGAAGAAGCATCCAAATTGAGATAAGAAACCTTCTGAACAATGCATTGTATTTTATCTAAATGATTTTCAGATGTTCCTTTCTTAGCACTTTTAGGTTTACTACTTTCATCTAATAGGTTTTCAGGAACAATCCAGTCAAAATTCTTTTCCAAGGCTTCATGAAGTGCTCCGAGTTTAAAGGGTACTGGTATTTTTCCTTCCTTTTCAGTTTTAGGTTCGGTCTTGTCTAATTTTCAAGAGCACCAAATACATCTTCGCTTGAGCCTAGCATATTAAAACGACAAAAAATTCCCTAGCTTCTATAACAACATCTTCAAATTCTTTAAGCATGGTTTCCAAGATAAAAGTTCTCTTTTCAATATCTTCAATATTATTCATGTTAAGAAAAAATTGCTGCAATATGGGGTGAAGGTTAACAAACCTAGCTTCTAACATGTGAAATAAAGAAGCTGCAGCAGTTTCATAATTTGGAACAAGTTCTACTATGGGGTTTTCCTCAAAATTTTCATGCTTACTAACATGATTAAAGAATTCCTCAACGGTATCCTTTCCAATTATAGAACCACTACCAACTGATAGGTCTTTCAGGGTGAACTTAGGGAGCAACATGATGAACAATAAAAAGCAATGTAACAATAATAACTATAATAAGAACTAATTTGTTTGTGTGTGTTTTTGATATAGAGAAGCAAGTAAGACAAAATAAAATAAACTAAGCAAAACAAAAACAAAGTAAAGAGATTGGAAGTGAGAGAGCCCCATTGCAGAAATCCTCTTCCTCCTTGGCAAAAACACCATAAATACTTGATGGTGCAGGAGTGCACTCGTTGGGAAATCCGAAGAGGAAGGTATGAAGAGCACAACATCAAGATTTTCCTCAGAAAGAAACCAAGGTTAAATCGACCAGTAGGAGAAAGAAATCACTTCTGAAGGTTGTTGTCAGCTGATGTTGGCAGGGCGCACTACCAGTTCAGCAGCAACATGTAACCTACACAACACAATCAAATTACTTTTCCCCAACGAAGTAGTGAGGTTGTCAATCTCACCAGTTTTGGTGAAACAAAGGATTAGATATGTGGAAAACAGTACTTGTTTGAAGTAGATGAAAAGATAACAGCGATGGTAGTAAGAAAACAATAATTGTAGTAGGAAAACATCATACTACTTCTTAATGGACAATATTCTAAACAATGGTGCAATGATTCATATTTCGTGTGCATGACCACATCTCTATGATCTATCTACACTTGGTGGGATCTGATGAATATTGAATGCTATGTCAAGTTGATTATCAGTTTATCATGTTAATGTTGTTTATGATCTTGCAATCTCCGTTACTAGTAGATGCCATGGCCAAGTTTATGGTTGTAACCCCAAGAGGGAGTATTTATGCTCGATAGTGGGCCCATTCCTACTTTTCATCTGTGCTCGAGTGACAGAAATGTGATGGATGGGGGACGTGCTATTTCCATTAGGGAGAAAACAACAATGCTAAATTCATTGTTTATATTACACACTTTACTTAATGCAAATAATCTGTTGCTTGCAACGTAATACCCAAAGTCTGCTTGGATTACGTTGTGAGGGTGGATTAGTAGTCATATATGCAGTTGAATTACGGTCTATGTATTATGTTATAATGCCATGTGAATCTCATAGTAATCAACATGTCTTGCATATGAACTACGGTGCAACCTTTATTTCTGTCAATTGACCAGCTGTAATTTGTTTACCCAACATGTTATCTATCATTTATGGAGAGACACCACTAGTGAACTGTGGACCCCCGGTCCATTCTTTTACACTGATAATACAACCCTTGCAAGCACTGTTTTTTTTACTGCAATCACTGTTTTCTTTTCATTCACTACAAACAAGAACCGTTTTCCACATTATACATCTCATCCTTTGTGTTAGTAAAACCGATGAGATAGACAACCTCACTGTTTAGTTGGGGCAAAGTATCTTGGTTGTGTTGTGTGCACATTCCATGTTGCTGCTGAGCCTGGCAGTGCGCCCTACCAACATCCACTGTCATCACACTTCATAAGTGATTTCTTTATCCTACTGGTCCGATTAAACCTTGGTTTCTTACCGAGGGAAAACTTGGTGCTTTACTCTTCATACCTTCCTCTTGGGGTCTCCCAACGAACGTGTGTTTACACGTCATCAGAAACGCCCAACGAAAACGAGCATATATTGAGCATCCAGAGTCCGTTTTCGATGATCTTGGGCATGTTGAAATCACCACAACGAGCAACAAAAGATTATGAATAGAAACTTAAGAGTACAAAATCGTAGGATGGATCAATATGGGGAATCTTGCAGACCTCTCTATAAATGAACTACAAGCAAACCTCCAAAATAAAAGACGCAATAAGTTTTTTATACGAAATCCATTTTGATGAACTTGAGCTTATCATGAAGATCATGAAAAGGCCTATATCCATGCATGGAGAAAGCACAATTAAGAAAGAAGAAATATTATGCCAAGTATGCAAAGGTTTGAGCTCTCTACGGAAGATACGATGAAGCTACTCACTTGAGAGCCTCTCTTGGTAGCACGGTTATCTATACTTTAATATGGTTCCCAATAAACGTCACAGCTCCGGTGATGTCTACACATGCTTCTATTATTTTATATAGCGTTGGGCCTCCAAGCGAAGAGCTTCCCTTAAGTGGATCACCCAAGGTTTATTGAACTGAGGGAGGTAGAGGTCAAAGATATCCCTCTCAAGAAAAAAGTCTCTTGTGTCCCCAACCCACCTAATACAGTTGCAATTGTATAGGTGCACTAGTTCGGCAAAGAGATAGTGAAATACAGGTAATATGGATGATTATAAGTGGTAATTGCAATCCGAAGAAAAGGAAGTAAGCAAACATGTAACAGAACTGGTTGTAAATGGTGTTTCAATGCTTAGAAACCAGGCTTAGGGATCATACTTTCACTAGTGGACACTCTTAACAATGATAATGTATTTGAATAAATAAATACCTTCTCTTCACTATTCTACTGTGAAACACTCTCCGGTTGGATAACGAACACCAATTCATTGCGCAAGGCTGCAAAAGCACACCTTAAAGTCACATTCCCCATCTAGGTAAGCCCACACTATCACCTTGAGGACACTAGATGGTTCCAGACAAACACCATAATTTCATAAAGACATCCAACACAAATTATAAAAAATCTATCCTAAGAGTCACACATGGTGCACACATTGTCACCTTCACACCGTGGGACAAGGTGTCTCTGAAGGTCACATTAAAAAAACCACTTGAGTAACATAATAGATGAAGAGTAACTTCTACTTGTTCAACTAGATTACAAAGGTCATGATCGCATAAAGATCACACCATGGGAGAGAGAGATGAACCACATAGATAACGGTAGAGCCCTCAGCCTCGGGGGAGAACTACTCCCTCCTCATCATGGGAGTCAGCAACAGTGATAAACATGGCGGTGGAGTCGATGGAGATGGCCCCGGGGGAAATTCTCCGTCCCAATAGGGTGCCAAAACAGAGATTACTTTCCCTCAAAACTTGTCTTCGATGGCGGCAGAGCTATGGAACTTGTCGTGGATGGAGGCTGATTGATTTAGGTTTTTTGCGCCGGGGGCAATATATTGGCGGAAGGGCAATGTCGGTGGTCGCCCGAGGACCCCACACCATGTGGTGGCGCGGCCAGGGGGACCCGTGCCACCTTATGGTGTGGCCACCTCGGTGCCCCCCTCCATCTCTACTTTGGACTCCGTTGACGTGTCGGAAAAAATAGGACCCTGGGTTTTTGTTTCGTCCAATTCCGAGAATATTCCAGAACAACTTTTCTGAAACCAAAAACAACAGAAAACAAGAGCTGGCGCTATGGCATCTTGTCAACAGGTTAGTCCCAGAAAATGCACATAGAATGACATAAAGTGTATAGAAAACATGTAGATATTGGCATAATATCAACATGGAACATCAGAAATTATAGATACGTTGGAGACGTATCAAGTATCCCCAAGCTTAGTTCTACTCGTCCTCGAGTAGGTAAAACGATAACAACAAAATAAATATTAAGGTGATATGCTACCAACACAATCTTGATCAACATTATTGTAAAAGCATTGCAAGCTGAGATCATAGTACTCTAAACATAGGCATGATAGATATAATTCTAACAATGTAACTTAGCAACTATGTTGCAACATCAAAAGTAAATCAAACAAAAGATCATGAATAATAATGCACCGAAAGTTATATGTTTGTTTCGAGCATTGAGAAAACATAACAAAGTGGTATTCAACTTGTCCTTAAAGGGATAACAAAGCATAAATGGAAGGACACCTTCAAAGTTCAAGTGGTGACTAGATACAAATAATTTGAGAACAAGTAATAACATAATCATGAATCAATCAATAATAAATTTTGGGACTTATGGACATTATACTCAGAATGACAACTATGCTCTATTAATTGGTGCATAAAGTTAGAAGATGAAGACTCAACATAAAACTAAAAGAAAGGCCCATCGTAGAAGGAAGTAGGGATCAGTCATGTGCTAGAGCTTTTTATTTGATTAATAAAGAGGCATTGATTTTTTTGAGAGAGGTGTATGTCTATGTCAACGAATGGTAATGAAAAACTTATCATAACTCATTCCAAGCAAGGTTTTTATACTTTTGAGAGTGGTTTCCGGTTTTTATTTAGTTTGGCACTTCCCCCACCATGCTTTTCACAAACCAGGGCTAGCCGTATCCATGGGTACCCACCAACTTTCATCAAACCATGGGGAAGTGCCTTTTTGATTATATTAATTGGCACTAGCTCTCTACAAATTGAGATGAGCACAGATTCCATACTCATCGGGTGAAAGAGGAAGAAGAACTTTGCCTGGCATGAACCACAATAAACTTTAAACTAATTCCTCATGAGCTAAAACAGAGCACAAAATAGGTATAATTTTGAACGTTTTAAAGGTAGCACATGATAAATTTACTTTGGAGTGGCGGTTAAATACCACATATAGGTAGGTATGGTCGACACATTTGGCAAACTTTAGTTTTTGGGACTTGGATGCACAAGTAGAGCTCATACTGATTACACGTGAAGGCTAGCAAGAGACCGGGAGCGACCAACTAAGAGAGCAATAATGACCATAATCATGCATAGCGACAAAACATTACTTATCAAAGCACAAATGATATTACAAGTCAAAAACTAAATGATCATAGAGGCTAGAGGTGACGGATTCGTAGTCATAACATGGTGTAAGAATGCGCCAAGTCAACCAAATAAAGCATTCGAAGGAGAATATCACAATATTATGCTTCGATATGGTAAACACAACTCATGATTTATTTCAATGGCACATTAAGCACTCTCAGATATTTGAGACACGTCATGCTACATCAATAACTACTAAGCACATGATTAAAATAACATCTAACATGGCATGATAAAGTCTAAGCCACAGTCTAAACAAGCTTTCCATTGCACCACTATAAGCATGATATATTTTACTCTTCTCCAACACCAATCACTTCATTTCAACAAAAACTCTCCAAATGATTTATCAATGAAACAAGAAAGTACTACTCTACAATAACTAACAACTCTGAATAAGAGATGCATGAAAAAAAGAGCTCTTTAAATTTGTTGGGATGATCCACGGGGGCATCCCCAAGCTTAGTCTTTTCACTCTTCTTGATCACATTATATCATCCTCTTCTCTTGACCCTTGAAAACATCCTTCACACCAAACTCGAAGTAATTCTCATTAGAGTGTTAGTCAATAATAAAAAACTCACATGTTCTGAATTTACACAAGAATTACCAATACTTTCTAAGCATTATCTACATCCGCTGATGTTTTGTGGAGGAAAGAAATCCATTCAACACAGTAGAAAAGAGAATGCAAAGTAAAATACATAATCTGTCTAAACTAGAACAGTCTGTAAAGACGATTTTTTTGAGACACTTACTTTCTCAAATTAGAAAACTCAGAACTAGAAAAGGTTGCGTAAATATATAAGGACCATGCATAAAACATTTCAGGATGTTTTGATTTTTCCGGAATTAATGGCGAATTAAACAGTGGACATAAAAAATCCGTTCATACGCAGAAATCCAAATCTAGCATAAACTTTTAACTAGAGATTTTACTTGGCACAACAATTCTAAATATTAAAGATACAAAAAAGTTGCTACAGAAGTAAACAACACCTTGAATCAAAGAAAAAAAAATAATTGCAAAAATAAAACATTGGGTTGTCTCCCATAAGCGCTTTTGTTTAACGCCTTTTAGCTAGGCATATTAATTCTTATGATGCTCACACAAGGGTAAGATTTGAAAAATAAAAGAGAGCATCAAGAAGCATATATAAAACATGTTTATACCTAACACTCTTCCTATGCATAGGAGTATTGTAAGAAAAAAAATCAATTAAGCAAAAAGCTATAGCATAGGAAGGCAAAACAAGCGCAACATAGAGAGATGAGACTTAATATTATTGAGATATATGAAACCGTGTCTTCCTCTTTCATAATGAATGGTGGGTCTTAAAGAAATCAACATATATAAGAAACACAAGAGAAAGTTAAAAACTTTCATCACAAAGAGAGGAAATTTAATAACATGAATATTTCCATAACCATATTTTCCTCTCTCAAAATAATTCTCAGTAGCTTCATGAATAGACTCAACAATATAGCTATCACATAAAGTATTTTTTTAAATCATGATTAAGCATAAAATTATTACCATTACTCTCCACATAAGTAAAGTCCTTCTCATTAGTAATAGTGGGAGTAAAACTATCACATCCATCATTGCAATCATCATAAATTGGAGGAATAGTATAATCATAATGAATTTTATCCTCAACAGTAGATGGACTGAAAATAGCATGTTCATCATTCATATATAAGAGGCATATCATAATCATAATAAAATTTATCCTCAATAGTAGGTGAAACTAGAATACCAAAATCATTGTAATCATCATATATTGGAGGCAAAGTATCATCAAATAAAATTTCCTCCTCAAAACTTAGGGGACTAACGGTATCATATTCATCAAAACTAGCTTCCCCAAGCCCAGAGCTTTTCATGGCATTAGCAATAAGGGTGTTCAAAGAATTTATATTAATAACATTACCACTATCATGCAAGCAAAGTTCCATGAGTTTTTTTATTTATTTTCTCTTCAAAAGCATCATGTCCTAATTCAATATAAAGATTATAAAGTTCTCTCATATTTTTGTTGTTTTTCATTAAGCCTAACTAGTAAAAATGAAAACAAGGAACAAGTAAAAATATTAGTGAAAATAAAAAATACCGGTGCCAAAAAAGAGCTTAAAGGAAATAACTTTGAGCACGCACACACCAGGAAGAGGATGTGAGTACCTTTTACCGTACCTCCCCGGAAACGGTGCCAAAAAAGAGCTTAATGTCTACACACGCTTCTATTCTTGTAGACAGTGTTGGGCCTCCAAGTGCACAAGTTTGTAGAACAGCAGCAAGTTTCCCTTAAGTGGATCACCCAAGGTTTATCGAACTCAGGGAGGTAGAGGTCAAATATATCCCTCCCAAACAACCCTACAATTAAGATACAAGAAGTCTCTTGTGTCCCCAACACATCTAATACAATAGTCAGTTGTATAGGTGCACTAGTTCAGCGAAGAGATAATGAAATACAAGCAATATAGATGATTATAAGTGGTAATTGCAATCTGAAATAAAAATGTCAGCAAACAAACATGTAGCAAAACTGGTTGTAAACAGTGTTTCAATGCTTAGAAACAAGGCCTTGGGATCATACTTTCAATAGTGGACACTCTCAACAATTATAATGTATTTGAATAAATAAATATGTCCTCTTCATTATGCTACTCTGAACCACTCCCAAGTTGGATAACGAGCACCAATTCATCGCGTAGGGCTGCAAAAACACACCTTAAAGTCGCATTCCCCATCTAGGTAACCCCACACTGTCACCTTGAGCACACTAGATGGTTCCATACAAACACCAGAATTTCATAGAGACATCCAACACAAATTATGTAAACTCTTGCCTAATAGTCACACACGGTGCACACACTGTGACCTTAACACTGTGGGACAAGGTGTCTCTGAAGGTCACATTAATGCAACCACTTGAGTAGCATAACAGATGAAGAGTAACATCTACTTATTCAACTAGATTATAAAGCTCATGATCACATAAGAGTACACCATGGGAGAGAGAGATGGACCACATAGCTACCGGTAGAGCCCTCATCCTCGGGGGAGAACTTCTCCCTCCTCATCATGGTAGTCAGCAACGGTGATGAAGATGGCGGCGGAGTCGATGGAGACGGCTCCGAGGGCAATTCCCCGTCCCGACAGGGTGCCGGAATAGAGATTTCAGTTCCCCGAAACTTTTCTTCGATGGTGGCGGAGCTACGGAACTTTTCATGCATGAAGGCTGATTGATTTAGGGTTTTTGCCTCGGAGGCAGTATATAGGCGAAAGGGCGATGTATGTGGGCACCCAAGGGGCCCACACCATGTGGTGGCGCGGCCGGGGGGACATGCGCCACACTATGGTGTGGCCACCTCGGTGCCTCCCTCCGTCTATGCTTTGGACTCCGTTGACTCGTCGGGAAACATAGGACGCTGGGTTTTCATTTCGTCCAATTCCGAGAATATTTCCAGAACAACTTTTCTGAAACCAAAAACTGCAGAAAACAGTAACACGCGCTGTGGCATCTTGTCAATAGGTTAGTCCTAGAAAATGCATAAAAAATGATATAAAGCGTATAGAAAACATGTAGCAATTGGCATAATATTAACACAGAACATCAGAAATTATAGATACGTTGGAGACGTATCAATCGGTAAAATAGAAAACATATCAAGAAAATTTCTTTTGCCTTGGGCATTCCAATTGAGATAGACACTACTAGGGAAAAGACTACCGCAGGCGAACCAAATTATGCTACCGCAGGCGAATTTTGGTTCGCCTGGGACCACATCGCCAGCGGTAATGATTTACCGCAGGCGAACCTCAAAATGCGCCTGGGGTAACTTGACATACCCCAGGCGAACAGGCCCTGTGCGCCTGGGGTAAGCCTTTTACCTGAGGCGAACATGCACTGTGCGCCTGGGGTACAGATTCGCCTGGGGTATGGTTTCTTATTCGCCTGGGGTATGGTTTTGTTGTGTCAAAAAATAAAAGAAACGAAAATAACAGAATTACAGCAAATTGACAGAAATAAATATGAAAATGACAGCAAAATAACAGAAATATCTCGATCATCAACACATAGTCTCGAACAATAGTCTCGATCATCACCAAATAGTCTCGAAGCGATAGTTTAGTTACAAGCATAGTTCAAACACTAGAGGAGTACACATAGTTCAAACAAATCGATAGTTTAGTTATCTAGACAAGCAAAACAACAAGTAGCATCAACATTAGGAGTACAAGGAGTATAAGCACGGCGATGGCGAAGGTGGTCATCCGGGCCCTCGTCTTCTCCGTCTTCTCTCTCGCTAGGTAAGTGGCGTATCGAGCTTCCGCCTCCACCATGGTCTTGTACCCCTTGTAGCTGTTGCCGCTGAAACCGTGCACCTGTCTCCGGCATTGGTCCCAGTCGTCGTAGACTCCGGGAACCCTACCTACATACACAACATACCATGTCATCTGTGCATAGGACAAAAATACGAGTTTAGCATCGAAAGTGATAATAGACCGCAAATAACTATAAAAAAATAGAAGCATCAAGGTTTACGAATAAAACACGACAAATAAAGGACTAAAAGTTATATGATGCAAGTGTATACTAACATTTTGTCAATCCTATAGTCTCGGCGGGAAAGGACGAACGCCTTCTAGCGTGTTGAATGTCCGGGTGTCACGTTGCTCTCGTAGGTGTGCTTCTATGTCACGGTTGCTCGGTGGTGCGTGGCCGTGGAAGAACAAGCCACCCCGAGTGATGACATCCGACGAGAGTATCGTGCAGATCCTCTGCTGGATGCGACGGAACTCAGCCCGCACATATTCATCGGGGGTGTTGGCCATCTTTGTGGTCAGGTCTAGGAGATGACTTGGTAGCTGGACCTGTTGGGCATCCTTTAAGTACTCCCTCATCTGAAAGATGGCATACCAAGCTTCCAACCCAGATTCTTGCTCCGATTGCTTGAGGCAGGGGTAGTTTGTTACGTGGATGCACACGTAGGCGCCTCGGACTACTTTCTCCCTTTTTAGGGGCTTGCCTAAATCGGCGGCGAAACCGTTGAGGGCACTATTAAGAACTGCTCTTATGTCGGTGTAGTCCTTCTGCACCGCCCTACCCGCATCGAGATAAGTGCATTGCGACCAATGCGGTTCCATGACGATGAGTACGCATCCTCCGTTTCTGCGCAGAACATTTCGAATAAGCCATCAATATCATCAATCGGAATACTAAGGAGATTCTAGAAAGAATGTAACGACGTGAAGCGGAGAGGACTACTTACTTGGGAAAGTATGGCATGAGAATGGCGTTCTTATCCTTGTTATATATCAAAAACCCCATGTAAGTCGTGATAAGAACCCGGTCCGCATGTGACCGCAAGTAGTCCTCATTCATGTAGTAGGGGTCCATAATCGCGATGTGCGGGGTATTCTCCATGACCATATCGTGCGCCATGCTGGGCGATACCAGGCGGACAATGCTTCGGTCGAGCTTTCCCAAGCGGAAGACCCTGAATATGTCTTCGTATCTGATGAAGAACACCTTTGCGGGATTTGAATCCACAAAGCCCACGGATCAGGGCACCTTGACCACGTATAGCGGGTAGGAGGGATGTTTCTCACGTAGAAGTTCATTCTCATTGAACAAAATCCCGTCGTGGATGGTCCTCATGTCACCACCCATGACAGCGGCAACCTCTGGCGGCAGCATCGGCTGACCTATCTCATGCACCTTCCTCCACGGGACGGCGGGCGGCAAACGGTCCAGGACTCGGGAGGCCGTTGGCTGGCTACTAGAGGAGGCACCACCTTTCTTCTTGTTGCCCGGCCTCTTCCGAATCTTCTTCGGCCTTAAGCATATGGGAGTGCCGCTTTGTTTTACCGCCTCCTCGGCCGTAGCACGGAGTGTATTCGGGGTAACCAGCGTAGGCTGTGGAGCCGTAAAGGCCGTCTGCTCCTCGGGAGTTTCTTGGGAATAGGTTAGCTTCTTCTGGATATCCGGTTTTCTGGTGGGTAACTCAGAAGAACCGCCCTCTCCGCCATCTACCTTCTTCTGGATATCAAGAGTTCTGGCGGGTAACTCCGGATGAACCGGCTTCTCGCCATCCAACTGATTTATGAAATCGTCAATGGGAGCAAGTTCAATATCCATGTAGTCATCATGGGTCTCATGCTCGTGATGTTGCTCGTCATTGGACGTCTCGTGCTCGGGAGGAGGAGGATCCACCGGAGGTGGAGAGAGGACATTGCCATGTTGGACCTTGTCTTGTTGGCTTGCCGCGGGCGCAACCGGTGTAGTGGTGACGGTCATGGCTTGGCTTGGCGCCGACCCTGACGTCGTGTTCAGCCGAATAAGGACTTTCGGCCATAGCAAGATTTGATTGTCCAGTTGGCCGAGATTCATCTCGCTGTCGGCATCGGCGGGTTGATTAGGAGGATACAAGTTCTCGAATCCCGGTAGCACCAGATCGACGCGAACCCGAAGCTCGTTGGCCGGTATATCTCTGCAGTGGTACTTGCGGGATAGTGGCTGCAAGATGCTCCCCTTTGCAACATCCTTCAACTCGCTGCCCACTTTTAGCAGGAAGGTGCATCCCGTCGCGTCAGCCTGCGATAACATGCATGGATAGGTCAGAGAGTAGGGTTATATTGAACTGGCTACATCTTGAGACGGTCAATAATTTACCGTGGGGGCATTGAGCTCGGCTAACATCGACGGACCACAGGTGATGGTGGGCTCGTCGAGCAACGGGGTGGTGGCCGCGCCGGACACGGCCGACGGTCCATCGGGGGCAGGCGCGTCGGGCACGGCGGGGGCGACATGCACGACCGACGTGGACGGACCACCGGCGGCGGCCGCGGCGGGCACGACCAACATCGACGGTATGTTGAACGTCGGTAACGGCCCCTCTGAGCCCTCGGCGATGTAGCCACATATTTTTTCAAATACGGCGGGGATGAGCGCATTCATCTTTTCCCCCACCGTTTTCTCAATCTTCTTCTCCATGTTTGTTTCCAAGTCATGGACCTTCTTCTTCAGCGCCTCCGTCTCCTCGCTCTTCTTCGCCGCCCGCGACTCCTTAGTGCTGGGCTCAGCCAAGCCATAGTTGGCGTGCTTCTTATTAAGTCCGCCGCCGTTGATACGGCCTAAGTGCGGCCTTTTCAGAGGGTCCTGGCTCTTTGCCTTGTTGTACCCCCTGATGAAAGGCTTATCCCACGCGACTTTGGCCGTCGACGTCTGCGACGAGGAAGATTCAAGTTGTTGTTCTTCTAGCTGCAGAAGCAACATATGAACGGTTTAGAAATGGTTTCGTACTAGAATGAAATCATGGACTTGATGATGATGAGTTGCATGAAATGGTAAATTTCTTACCACTAGCTTCTCAACATTCTTCACGCGATCGTCCGTGACCAAAATAACACCCTCCACCATCTTCGGGTCTGAGACAAGTTCCCCGATCGAAATTACTTTTCTGTACCTCGACCTCATGAATTTCTGGAATTGCGGGTCATGGGCATACTTGGCGTAAGGGTTCTCAATCCCTTTTTCAATGTAGGCCTGGTCCTCTTTCGCCCAAACTGGCTCCTTCCCGTCGTAGCCACGACAGCCGAGATTGTGGTGACCGATGTTCTTCGATGCTAGGTCCTTCCCCCAGTCCGTTTGATTCTTAGTGAAATCAAGCGACTGGTTATCTAGGAAAGTCTTGAAGTCATCGGGCGTAATCCGCTGGAAGTGGCGATGGATCTCTTCGAATGGTTCCTGGTCCCTAATCATCGCCCTCACCATAGTCTTGTAATTGCTCAGGACTTTGGTGAATCTAGTGAGGGCGAGTTTGTTCACCAGGTTGCCCTTCAGATTCTCGTTGTTGTAGGGGGGAGGGAACTCGTACCGCGCGTGCAGCCTCGAGATGAGTTGGGCGCGCAGAGTTGGCTTCTTCTTGAGAGTCGGCTCATTCACATTGACGATGTCTCGAAGGATCGCGCCAAGTTGGAGGAAGTACCCCTTCACAAGGTCCAATGGCATCACAGGCGTGCCACTGGAAGGGTCCACCTCCGTGAATTTCTCTCGAACGGTGCCGACCTTTTCGGAGCTCGCTGCCGACGCTTCTTTCCCGTCGTGCTGCTCCCTGAGGGACCCCCGGCGCCACTATCAGTGGTTTCCTCCTCGCCACCGGTGAGTCCGTCATCATTGTGGGGCTCGACATCAAGGGGCTGGTCAGTTTGTATCCGATCGTCACCGCCATCATTGGCTCTCTCTTCCTCTTGCGACTCTCGGGCCATAAGGATGTAGTGGTCCCATAAAGCCGGATCCGTAGTAGAAGAAGACATGCCTAGCAGTAGACAAAACGTATACGGTTAGTCACCAGAAAAATTCGGCATGACCTCGGCTATAAATGGTCATGCCGGAGTGCCAGAAATTCGCCGGGACGGAAATGAATCAACATTCCGGCAAAACATTGGCACTCAATGTACCTGCAACATAAATTGAATGCACACATGGCCACAAAAACAGTTTCTTGCATTGCTGTCATCACATGGCACAAAAACTCCCAGGAAATTCATATATCTGTGTCATCATGCAATTTGTGTCATGCAAACTTTGTTAACTAAAATTTCAGCAAGAATTTAGAACTTGCTTCCTAGAGTAACTTAAACCACTTAAACTGAACATATTGGAATAGATAAATTATTGCTTGTGCTAATAGTTTCACTAGAGTACTTCTAGCAAAGACTAAATTTGAAACACTAGAAACAACAACATTTATCAAAGCAACAACATCATTTTTTCATACACTAGAAACAAGTAAGCTGTTTCTGTAAATAATGCTGGGCAGCAAAAACAACTAAGTGGTAGGTAATATCTCAAGATAAAAGTGTAAGCTATAGGCTGAAAAACCCAAGCCAATCAACAACTTGTTATTGAGATAAACCCATATTTTGTGCACTCTACAAGCTGAAAAACCGTAGGTAATAATTTCTGAAATGAAGATGACACAATGATATAACCCCTGTTTTCTGCACTCTACAATCTGAATAAGTGTATGTGTATTTATATACCCAGCCCAAACCTGAGAAAAACACATATGCAAGCAATTGCAAGCAAGTTATGAATTTTATTCAGGCTACCACTTAACAGTTTGATAAATTAGCACTTGGATGTGCATCTGATTTTATTGATTTGGCCATGGACATCATTCGGTGGAATTTGATTATACATGCGTTTGTATGGGGCACGGTAGCAGCAACTGCAGGGGAAAGCACGGTAGCAGCAACCGCAGGGCGTTGGAAGAGGGGGGGGCTGACCTGGGTTCGTCGTGGGCGTGGGCGACGGCGGCGTGGGTGACGACGGCCGGCGTGGACGACGACGATGAGAGGGACGGCGCGCGGCGTGCTCCCGCTCCTCCTCCCCTGCTGCTCCCGCTCCTCCTCCCCTGCTGCTCCTGCTCCTCCTCCTGCTGCTGCTCCCGCTCCTCCTCCTGCTGCTCGACAACGACGACGGCGGCGTGCGATGAGAGAGACGACGGCGGCGTGCGGTTTGGGGATCGAGAGGAAGTGTGCGGGCGCGCAAGATCTAGAGAGAAAGGAAGTGTGCGGGCTGGGGGTTAGCAGAGCGAGAACTTACATGCGCACAACGAGTGATATGCGCCTGCGCTACCCTTTACCCCAGGCAAACAAAACAAAAATGCGCCTGCGCTAAAGTTCGTAGCGATTCGTTATGCGCGGGCCCACAGAGCCATACCCCAGGCGTATAACCTAGAAAATGCGCCTGCGCTAAAGTTTAGAACCGGTTTGTGATACAAACCGGTTCTAAAGGGTCTGTCCCCTGGGCCCCCCTCCGTGCAGCAAATGGCCTGTTATGCGCTGTTATGCTTCGCTTGATGCCCTGTTATGCGCTGGCCCACAGAGCCATACCCCAGGCGCATAACCTAGAAGATGCTCCTGCGCTAAAATTCGTAGGGTTTTGGTTTGCGCGGGCCCACATAGCCTTAGTCCAGGCGCATGTTCTGTCAGAAGCGTCTGTGATAAAGATTACCCCAGGCGCATATTCTCACATATGCGCCTGTGCTAAGATTTTCTAAATTACACAGCCCACCCCGGCCCGGGACACATCGAGCAATACGAAAACTATTATATGGGGCTCCCACATTGTTTTTCACTTAAAAATTACATACATATGAAAGTTAACATGTGCAAAAATATTTAGTGTCGCATCAAGCGTAAATAGATTGATTTAGCGAGATACCGCAAGTGTTTCTCTCTGAAAACGCATTGTACATAGTAGCTATTAGCATGTTATATCGCACATATCGCGAGTATTTCCCTCTCTCAACCTTTCGTCACAATCTTACTCTTGCCTTTCTTGGTCGATGTTGAATACGTGACCGCCATATCGTGACTTCTTCTTGTGAATGGAAGACCCCTAGGTAGTGTGGTCCCGCTTCTTCTTGTGGTGTATGGTGCATCGTCTTCACCGGGTTCTTCCATCATCGGGTCTCCGACTAAGCCGTCGAAGTCCTTCTCATCGGCGACTCCATCCATTCCGACGAGGGCCCTTTTTCCTCTCCTTACGACAACACGACTAGGCTTTGCCGGGTCGGTTATGAAGAAGCATTGCTCCACGTGCTTAGCCAATACCCAGGGCTCATTTTGCGCGGTGGGGTTCTTGGAATTGGGTTTGTTGGCTTCAGACATCGACATAGTGGTGAAATATTCGTCTTCTTTCGTGACGTTTGTAGCCCATCTGACATGGAACATCGACAGCTTTACCCCAACGTAGTCAAGCTCCCAGATTTCCTCGATCTTTCCGTAGTATCTTCTAATATCTTCGCCCGTGTAAGATTCCATCGTTATAGACGAGTTTTGATAGTCGCTACTTTTGTCTCTTTCCTCTGTGTAGAATGTGTACCCATTGATGTCGTATGCTTGATAAGTCATCAGATTGGGCGCGGGGCCATATGACAAGGCCAATACAATTTTATCTTTCTGACATGTCATTGGTGGGGGATCGACATCAATCTGCTTCTTGAACCATGTCGCGAAAGAGGAGTTGTGTGCTCTAAATATCTCATCTTCCGTCATCGGCCTGCGAGCACTGTTTTTTATCCCGGTTGTGTGCTCTTCTATCCAAGGGTCGACATCGTCGATGTGTTGTAACACTACTAGGTGGGCCCTTTCAAAGTCGGCTCTCCGACCACAGGAGTCCGCGTCCATTACCCTTTTGCCAGTGTTGTGGCCTACCCCCATGAACCTGTCAAGGTGCTTGTTTGCGGGCAAACCAACAGCTGGATTCTCATCGCCTAGAAAATTCTTGCAGAAAGAGATGCATTCTTCGGTGAGAAATCCCTGGATGATGCTTCCATCCGGGTGTGCCCTGTTACGAATGAATGATTTGATGATCCCGTTCATTCTTTCTAACGCCATCATGTTGTGCAAGAATGCCGGCCCAAGATTGGTGATATCGTCCACGATATGGACCAAGAGATGTACCATAATATCAAAGAAGGCGGGTGGGAAGTACATCTCAAGCTCGCATAGGATGGTGACGATCTCTTCCTGCAGCCTTCCGAGTTTCTTCACGCTTACCGACTTTCGAGTGATGACGTCGAAAAAGTTACAGAGGCCAGTGAGCGTTTGACGGACGTGCGGTTCCATTATCCCTCTGATTGCAACCAGAAGTATCTGCATCATCATCACGTGACAGTCATGAGACTTCATCCCGCTGAAATTTTTTTTCTCCGCGTCTAGGTATCTGCTTATCAGCCCCGCGTAACCTAAGGGAAATTTCACTCCGAGGAGGCATGTGAATATTTGCGCGAGCTCGTCGGGGCTTAGAGTGAAGCAAGAGGGTTTCAGGCGGTGAGTTTGGTGTTTCTTAGCCCTTTTCCGCTTGCGGTCGTCCATCTCCTCCACCTCATCCTCGTCCTCCTCCGTATGTTCACGCGTAGAAGGCGGTAAGTGAAGCTCGCTCCTGATATTCAGGACCATCGGGTCGTATCTTGATTTTGGCCCGTCTTTGGTCCTATCTGGCATGTTGAACAGGGTGCCAAGCAAGCTCTCACACACATTCTTCGTGATATGCATGACATCAAGGCAGTGAGGCACTCCGAGGATTGGCCAGTACCGCAAGTCCCAAAACACGGACCTCCTTTTCCATACCCCCAAGAGCGGTCTTTCTGGCGGAGGACACTTTTTCTCTCATCGCTTCCGCTTCTGTACCATTCCGGACGGAGGAGACGTTTTGATGGAGGGATGATAACCCGGTAGGCTAACGCCAAGGAGTAACTCGGCCCAAAGGACGCTGCGCAAGACCCGGCTTAAGATAAAGGAGCTTCTAGAAGGCCCAGGAACATAGGCCTCGTAACCCGGATTGTGGGTTCGATAAGAAAGTTTAGGGTTTGTAAGCAGTGTCTGGGTAGGATTCAGAGTACGCCTTGGAGAGTAAGCCAGGGGGTCCGGATATTATATAAGCCGGCCCCTAGGGTTAGGTTAGACAAGCTTGATCGTGAGCAAGAACACAATCGCCAGACCGCGAGATATCGAGTATCCCTTGTAACACCAGTATCGAGATAATATATTTGGATCGTAGACTCGACGACTTGATTGCCGGCTACCAGATCGCATATCACCATGGTTTCCTTCGAGCTAAACCCTCTCCCAAACACTCGAGTCGATTCGCCCCAAGACAAGTTACCCCCGGTAACGTCTGCCGTGATTATCCCACGACAGTTGGCGCCCACCGTGGGGCCTACATACAAGGGTGTTTACATCACGGGAGAAGCTCGGGAGAACATGAAGAACCTCTTCGTCGGCGAGATCTACACCAACCCCGAAGGAGAGAAGATGGTGGACGATTCTGGCTGGGGGCCAGAGTCGGATCTGCTAGAATCCGGATCCGTCATCACAATCGGCCGGGTCGACGTCTTCGTTGGCATGGTACGTGCGTTTGGTTCAATCCCTGACGATTTTGGATTTGATTCTGTGTCAGGAGAGGCCACCCACGTTCAATCGGACGGAGAAGAATCGGTCGGGACGGTGGATCCGACAGAGGAGCCCACCACGAAGAGGGAACAGCCGGAGGAGCCGGCATGGACCCCGCATGGCCGGGTCATAAGGAAAGATGATACCGAGTCTATCTTGCACCTGCTGGAGGACCGGTACGAGGAAGATAGCTGCGACGAGGAGGAGTACGAGTCTTCGCCAAGCATTGCGCGCCAGGTCGCGGTCTACACGGCCCCTGCAACCAATCTCAACCAGGGGAACGTGGCTACGGCCGCGGTCGGAGCGGCGCAAGCATTGACCCAGCAACAAAATCCGGCTGAAGGGAATCCGGTTCTGACCCGGGTTGACGGAGAGTCGGCATCAGTTACCAGCCATGCGGCGGATAGTGAGCTGCAGGCAAATATGTTTGGGGTTCTTGGCTCACAGAACGCCGGGGGCAGGTCCTTCAAACCCTCAACACCCGGCCCTGTTCAATAACAATATTGTCTTGGACCCAACAGTGTTAGCTACTGTGATAACCCCGGAAAACGCCGCAGCGCGTGCCAGAGACTTGGAGGTAGCACGCCGCGCGCTAGAGCAACAAAGAAGAGATGTAGAGGCAGAGAAGCAAGGGGTAGCCACGCGCCAACGTGAACTGGACGCGCTGGAGAATCGGCTCCGAGAAGAAACAACCAGGGTGCATCAAAGGCACCAGACCAGATTACTGGCAACGGGTGGAGTCATAAACCCGGCGACACTATTCATCACACCTCAGGATCAACCGATTCCAGCGACAAACCAAGGAACTGTACAACAACCTGCAACTGGAGGAGCACATCCGGCAAACATGCAGGCCGGGTTACCCATACTACAGACTGGAGTTACTACCGGCAATACATTACCACCACCATCAGGATTTCGCACGCCAGCAGGTCATTACAACAACCCCATGGATAACGTATATGCCGCAACATTAGCATTTAATCAGATCCCCGTAAGAGAGTCACCACATGCGGAGCAGACCCGACGGGCGATCGATTTGTTGCATACGGCAGTGGCACAACAAGTTAATTACCCGGATAACAGAAGTGGAATGCATGGGACACCGTATATCAGCCAGCAACGAGGAAATACCGGCAATATCCAGACAAGTTCAGCGCGACGGAGGACAGAGCAGCAGCAAATGCCGCCTCCTCCCCGCGTTCAAGCAGTACCAGCAGCATCAGCAGCGCAAGCTATTGTGGATAGTTCCAGAGCCAGGAGAGCCGCGGCCGGGTCTGCGGTGCACGGACCAGCAGCAGCGCCGCGTCCAGCCGCACCCCCCGCAGGGTCACACGTTTCCCGAGTGAGGCCAGTTCCGACTAATCTCGCTGGGCCTAAGTGTCTGTCGGATAACATCAGGGCTGAGCCTTACACGGATAAATTCAAGGAACCGGGTAAAGTAGTGAATTATGAGCCGACTATGGATCCGGAAACATGGTTAAACAGCTATGAGATGGCTATGTCGATTCGCAATGCATCTGAAAATCTTCAAGCCAAGTTCATGTACTTAATGATGTCAGAAGGAGCAGCCAAGTTGTGGTTCAGCAATTTACCGGAAGGATCTATCAAGTCATGGGAGGAGTTGAAAACTGCGTTTATCAAGCACTTTCACGGGACGTGCAGAAAAATATTTACTACTGATGACCTAGAGCGGTGTGTCCAGAAGAAGGGAGAATCGACACGCAGTTGGGTGCGCCGAGTTATGGAGATACTTCACTCATCTACAGATATTCAGCCCAAGGATGCGTTACAAGCTATGGCAAAGACCTGCAAGTACCTACCTTTAGTGCAAAAGTTAACTCGCATGAAATCTAGTCGAAATGCTTCAGAGGTTACGATGGGAGAGCTAATGGACGCATGCAACAAGCACGCTGCAACAGATACTACAGAAGAGGATGTCGATGACAAGAAAGCAAAGGCAAACACAAGCAACAATGGAAGAACCGGCAATGGATCAACGCCGGGTAACAATGGAGGTAACAATGGGAATAACCAGAACAAGCGCCCATTCGAGGGAAGCTCCGAGTTTGTCGCTAGCACAGAAGCCGGGTCTTCGAGACCTAGAGCAGAAGGAAATTTCAATGGAGGAAACCACAATGGAGGAAACTATCAAGGACCGCCAAGGCCGGGTAACAATTGGGATATCTTCAGAATGGCGTGCCCAAAGCACAGCAGGAACGGTAGGCCGGCAAACCACTCATTCGAGCAATGTGCGGACCTACAGAGATGGAAGAACGAGGAAGTAAACAGGGCTATGCGAGGTGCAGGTCGGGGAGGAGGACCGGGTCCGGGTGGAAACCCGGGCAACGGCCCACCCCCAGCCGGTAACCCGGCAGGCGGAAATCCGGGTAATAACCAGGGGGGAGCTGGAGGTTTCCAAGCCAACCCCAAGCAATTGGGACAATATCACGTGCATACTACAGGAATTTCCAACAAGGATAAAAAGATACTGAAAAAGGCGGTAAATTCGGTTTCATCGGCCGTCCCAAGATATTTGAGGTGGTCGGAGCAGGACGTAACATGGAGCAGAAGGGATCACCCGGAAAGGATAGAACACCCGGGAGTCTTAGCATTGGTGGTTGCGCCGCAGGTTAATGGTTATGAGCTGAAAAAGGTCTTAATGGACGGCGGTAGTAGCATCAACATCTTATATTGGGAAACCTTTCTGCGCATGGGCCTCAAGGAGGCCCAGCTACAAAAAAGTTCAACCGTTTTTCACGGGATAGTACCGGGTCACTCAGCGTGCGCCGAGGGAAAAATCACATTGGAGGTAACTTTTGGAGAATCAAAGGACAATTTCCGGGTTGAGTGGCTCACCTTCGAGGTGGTCAAGTTGCGCAGCCCTTATCACGTGCTATTCGGAAGGCCGGCTTATGCTAAGTTCATGGCCAGCCGTGTTATGTGTATCTACAGTTAAAAATCCCGGGTCCCAAGCAGACCATCACCATACACGGGAGCCGGGATATAGCGGCTGAGTGCAACGAAGGAGATGCGGCAATGGCTGAACAAGCTTGCAGAAAGGAGGAACTCAAGTATTACCGGTCTCAGGTAGACCCGGATGACAGAACAGCGTTAAAAAGGCCGAATACTGAAGATGAGAGAGCGAAGTTCAAGGCAGCGCAGGACACCAAGATGGTGGCTTTTGTCGAAGGCGACCCCTCCAAACAATTTGCTATAGGATCTAACTTGGACAGCGAGCAGGAGAAAGCACTTGTGGAGTTCATTCGTTCGAATCAGGATGTGTTCGCCTGGACACCCAGCGATATGCCGGGTATCCCCACAAAGCTGGCAGAGCACAGTTTGCACGTTGATCCCAAGTCCAGGCCTGTGAAACAGGGCCTGAGAAAAATGAATGAAGAAAGAAGGAAGGCTATAGGAGAGGAAATTGCACGGCTGCTTACAGCCGGCTTTATCATGGAAGTATTTCACCCGGATTGGTTAGCAAACCCGGTACTCGTGATGAAAAAGACCAATGAGTGGAGAATGTGCATTGATTATACGAGTCTCAACAAGCATTGCCCAAAGGATCCGTTTGCACTACCAAGGATAGATCGGATCATAGATGCAGTGGCTGGAAGTGACTTATTATGTTTCCTGGATGCATATTCCGGGTATCATCAGATCAAGCTCAAAAAGGAAGATTGGGAGAAAACATCGTTCATAACCCCTTTTGGGGCCTTTTGTTACAAGACCATGACGTTTGGATTGAAGAACGCTGGCGCAACCTATCAACGGTGTATTCAGAAATGCTTTGAGGACCAAATTGGACGCAATGTCCATGCATACGTGGATGATGTGGTGATCAAGACCAGGAAAGCGGAGACATTTATTGATGATCTAAAGGAAACGTTCAAGAACCTGAGAAGGTACCAGATGAAACTTAACCCGACAAAATGTGTCTTTGGAGTCCCAGCCGGGAAATTACTCGGCTTTATCGTTTCTGAGAGAGGAATTGAGGCAAATCCGGATAAAATCAAAGCTATCCAGAGTCTGAAAAAGCCGGAAAATTTGAAGCATGTTCAGAAGCTCACAGGATGCGTAGCAGCGCTTAGCCGGTTTATATCCAGACTCGGGGAGAAGGCAATACCCTTGTACCGGCTCTTGAGGAAATCCGACAAGTTCGTATGGGACCAAGAGGTGGACGAGGCGTTTGAGGCACTAAAGAAGCAGTTATCTGAGGCACCAGTTCTAGCAGCCCCGGGCCCTAAAGAGACCATGCTATTGTACGTTGCAGCCGGGCCCCGGGCGGTTAGCGCAGTGGTTGTTGTCGAGCGTAAGGAGGATGGGAAAGAGTACCCGGTCCAGAGGCCGGTTTATTACGTCAGCGAGGTATTATCAGAGGCAAAACAGCGCTACCCATATTGGCAAAAGCTGGTTTTCGGGGTCTTCATGGCCAGCCGGAAATTGAAACCGTATTTTCAGGAACACCCCATAACAGTGGTTAGTTCTATACCAATGTCGGATATCATCAGAAACTCGGACGCAACAGGCAGAATAGCCAAGTGGGCGATCGAGATGGGAGATTATCACATCAACTACGAGCCCAGGTCAGCAATCAAATCTCAAGCTCTAGTTGATTTCATTAACGATTTGACTCACATAGGCATGCCCACCATGGCTCCAAACTCCAAGTCTTGGATAATGCACTTTGACGGTTCCAAGCAATACGAGGGGTTAGGAGCTGGAGTGGTGCTAACATCACCCAAAGGAGACAAGTTAAGTTATGTGTTGCAGTTCACTTTGATTGTTCCAATAACGTGGCCGAGTATGAGGCCCTACTGCACGGCTTAAAGGTAGCCAAGGAGATGAACATTAAGAGGATACGATGCTTTGGAGATTCGGACCTTGTGGTACAGCAGGTCTCGGGAACTTGGGATAGAAAAGATGCAACTATGGCAGCATACCGCAGAGAGGTGGACAGGGTTGCCGGGTGTTTTTCCGGGTATGAGGTGGAGCACATAGACAGAAGAAAAAACGAGGCAGCAGACGCACTCGCCAGACTCGGCTCGCGCAGAGAGCCGGTTCCACCTAATGTTTTCCTAGATGAGCTATGGCGACCACCAGTTAAAACCGAGTCTGAGGAAGAACTGGCAAATCAAGACCCGGATTTGGAGCTCGTGGCCACGGTACGCGCTGTTCCCGAGTGGACAGAGCCGTTCCTGGCCTACCTATCACGGGGTGAGTTACCACAACAGGAGGTGTTAGCAAGACAAATTCTGAGGCGAGCAAAAGGATATTCTATCATCAATGGGGAGTTATACAAAAGAAGTGCAGCAGGAGTCTTTTTGCGCTGTGTAGCACCAGAAGAAGGCTGACAGATCCTCAAGGAGATCCATGAAGGTGATTGTGGGCATCATGCATCCACAAGATCCCTTGTGGCCAAAGCTTATCGACATGGTTTCTTCTGGCTCACGGCCCTAGCAGACGCGGAGCGCCTGGTGGCAAGATGTGACGGATGTCAAAGGTACGCTCGCCAAACCCATGTGCCGGCTATGGAACTGCGGACTATCCCGTTAACCTGGCCGTTCGCTGTTTGGGGTATGGATATGGTTGGCCCCTTCCACATGTCACCTTGCAAAAAGACACATCTCTTAGTGGCCGTTGATAAGTTTACCAAGTGGGTTGAGGTCATGCCAGTTACCAATTGTGAAGCAATTACAGCAGTCAAGTTCCTGAAAAGGATTATCTATCGGTTCGGGTATCCCCACAGCATAATTACCGACAATGGAACCAACATGTCCCTTGGCGAGATGGAAAAGTTCTGTGGAAACAATGGCATCCGTTTGGACATAGCCTCAGTGGCCCACCCACAGGCTAATGGACAAGTGGAAAGAGCAAATCAGGAATTGCTTCATGGATTAAAGCCACGGCTACGAGTCCCGTGTATTAGAGCTGCTGGCGCATGGGTTGACGAGTTACCTTCAGTGGTTTGGGGTATCAACACCACACCTAACAGATCTACCCAGATGACACCGTTTTTTATGGTCTATGGCGCAGAAGCAGTATTGCCGAGTGATATTATTCATGACTCGCCTCGAGTATCGGCTTATGTCGAGGTGGAGAACGAGAAGACCCGGCAAGACGCCGTGGATATGCTAGAAGAAGAAAGGGAACAAGCTTTGGAGAGATCAGCCATATATCAGCAGGATCTGCGAAGGTATCTAGCCGGCGCATGAAAACCCGGGTCTTCCAGGAAGGAGATCTGGTTCTGCGCCTGGTGCAATCGAAGGAAGAAAAACACAAGTTATCACCGCCATGGGAAGGACCGTTCATCATAAGCCGGAATCTGCACAACGGATCATATTACTTGATAGATGCAAGGGAAGAGTCGGCTACGGTTAATGACACCGCTCATACCACTTCATCTATGCAAGAGAAAGAAAGACCATGGAACGTGGCTCCTACGTCCCTACTATACTTAGTACAGGATAGATTCACAAAGTGGAATTACACGATGTAACAGGCAGCAGGTTTCAGACGCACTCTTTTCCTATCCAGGGTACCTAAGGGGACTGGAGGTTTTTAATGAGGCGGCTTGCTGACCTAATTTTTCTCATATCAATAAAGAGATGGTTAAACCATATATTGTTTCCTTTTCATGTATTTTTTATTTTCTGTTATGTTTTTTATTTTTCTTCCAGGTAAGTATTATTTACTGTTTTTAGTACATTAATTTCTTTAGCAGTTTGCGTATATTTAGGTCTTGGGGGCTGATTGCTTGAATAGCACAGTTACAAACTCAAAGACCCGGCCACGATGCCTATGAGTTATAAGGGCCGATTACTCGCAAACGAGTACGGCTGCAAGCTTATAACCGGACAAAGGAGCCAAACTTTCTTGACTCTTCTTACTTAAGCACGATGTGACTCGCACTAAAGTGGCATGATTTGCTCGCATATGATCACAATCAGTCATGATGCCCAATGGGACTTGCCTGACCCTGTCTTCGTATAGATGTAGCAACATGATTATCCACGCGAAAGCCGGCTTACAGTACAAGAGAGTCAAAAGGGTCATCTAAACCACAAGTTATGCAGAGTACATGGTTAATAACTGGAAACTCACAGTTTATTAAGCATAACTTCAAAACCTATGTGAAACGGCTCTAGGTTTTGGGCTTAGCAAAAACAATTTGCTCTCTTTGAAAGACCCAACAACCTAGACTCGGAAGTTCGGGCCTTGGGGACTGGGGAATTTGAAAAAAGAAACAAATTATCTAGCTATTTAAGCTCAAAAACCCAAAAATCCGAGTCTTGGGGACTTGGGGACTTAGAGAAAAGTCCACCTGTCAAAACCCACGAAACCCGGAAACCGAGTCTCACAAAAGGAACCATAAAGAAAGTCGGAATATCAAGAATAAATAAGCTCAAAGGAAGATAGATAGCAAACTCATCCAAAGACCAGAAGGGCCACGAAAGCTATTCAGGTATCAAAATGTATTACAAACCATGATAGTAGTATCAAAGGTGCACAGGCGCACCATCAAAAGTAATTGTTTAAAAGGCCCATTGGCCGAATGACGCATTAGATATCACAGCGGATGGAAAGGATTATTCGGCATCTTGCACTTGCCAGCCGGGTCCCGATCCTTGACTTGCTCCTCAGCGGCCTTCCAAGCGCCGTTACCCGGATGGGCAGCATCAGGACGAAGAGGAGGGAGGCCAGCCGGCGTAGAGGAGGAGGGCGCTGACTTAAAGTCGGCTTCCCTCTTTGCAGCTTCCTCCCTCTTCCTGGCCGAGTCAGCATTCCACTTCTCCAGAATATCGAAGGGTAAATGCATATCTTCCTTCACAGGTTTACCCTTAGCATCGTATGAAGTTACGAAGTTACTTAAATCCAGAGAATCGGCAATTGTAGTCGTCGAGTGACGCACCTCGCTCTGCACAGCCTTGAAATCCTTGACGCCGAATCTAGAACCATCAGCCTTGAACTCTGGAAACCCGGCCTCCAACTTTGCCGGATCAAGCTTTGGAAAGTAAGCTTTAGCCAGCATTAGCCCCCGGGCCATCCCGACTCGGCATGCCGAGCGTTTCCAGAGCTCAATCCATGCGGGTACAGTGGAACACGCATGGATCAAGGTTTCCATACCCGGGTATCCGTCAGTTGGCCACTGTATGGTGTCCAGGATCCATTTAGTGCCGGCGCAGAATCTCCGGAGCACATTCTTCAAGTTCTTTACCTTATGGATATCATCTTCTTCTGGGGGCGCAAGGTTAGCACCTACAATATAAAAAACATGGATTATATCAAAGCATTCTGGGTATCATGGATCAAGAAAACAAAAAATCAAAACACGAATCAGTCAGTAACAAAATCTCACCAAGGAGGACACGGTAAGCGTCGGCAACTTGAGCCGATAGTTTCTTCAGCGCAGCTTGAGCAGTGGTGTATTTCTCTTTGTATTCCGTGACATCTTTCTCCAAGGTTTCCACCTCAGCCTCAAGTGCTTCCCTTAGCTTCACCTCGGTTTCCAGGAGTTGGTTGGTCTTGGACAAAATTTCCTCGGACCGGGTCGTTTGCGCCTGAAAGGGAAGGAAAGATAAACGTTAGTCGGATATCATAATCAGCCGAGTATTAAAAGGAGTACCGAGTATAACTTAGACAAGTTAGACTCGGAACTTGGGGACTAGATGGGTAACATGAGATATCAAGTAGTATTACCCGGTGTTCAGCGGCCATGCACTCTAGCATAATGTTCTCTGTGGCCTTCATGGCAAGGAGGGCGCTCATCATTTGGTCGAAGGAATGATTGTCCGAGTTGGAAGACCCGGTATCTTGGCAGCCCGGAGTTGGAGTCTTCTCCTTGGCAGGGGAAGGTATCTGAGTCGTATGAATATCAGAGTTTGGCTCGCCTCCCCACCTGCCCAGGATTGTGGCCTCTTCCTCCTCGCGTGCATGCGAGGCTATAGGATACTCGGCTTCTTGATCAGCCGGGTCCTTCGGTGGTTCTTGCCGCTCTTCATCGCCGCTAGCCGCGGCAGTCATATTATCAACCGGGTTCTCCTTACCCGGGTCTTCGGTTTCCATATTCTCTTGGTCACTGATAGTGACCGTGGCTCTGTGGATAGTGCAAATAAGCAGTTAGCATGTGACTGGAGAAGGATACGGAAAAATGTTAGAACATCAGAAGAAGAGCCTTACCCGGGGTTTACCACGAAGTCCGAGGGAAACTCGCTGCTAGACCCGGACGAAGCTGATAAACGTTGAGAAAGTGAGATATGGAACTGCCCCGCTAAGGGGTGATTCGGAAAAGGAAAACCATGATATTCAGGAAGAGATCGAAAAATACCAGCACGACGAGCCGGGGACGTAGGAATACCCGGGTTGAGGGAATCCTCGCCCGGAGAATTCCGGGTCACTCTGCGCTTGGTCGGAGGCGGATCCTTCAAGTGTGGCGAACTTGATAACTGTCGGTTAAGCTCGCGCATATTATCAAAAGAGTATGGTTTGGAGGTCAAGGAAGAATAGGGAACCTTGAAGACTACCCCGCGGGTTTTCCTCTTGGTCCCGACCTCGATTTCCGGCTCTATCTCGCTTCTGTCACTCTCGGTCTCTTCCGGATCTCCCTGGTCGTCTTTATTGCCCTTATCATCCATTCCTGAAAGGTGCGAGCATATAGTTGGAAAGAGGGAAAATGGGAAAGCGAAGTAATGAAGGTTGAGATGATTGGATTCCGGGTGATACCTTCGTCGGTGTCGGCCGGTTCCTCTTCTTCTTCCTCCGGGTTCCCGGAGTTGGGAGGGGTCTCAATGCTCCAGAAGACATTGTCGGCCTGAGATAAAAGCATGAAATCGGGAGTTAGTAGTTGTATCAAGTTAAAGTATGAGAACAAATGTGTAAGTATCGGATTTACCGGTGGAGCCGGGTTATCCTGGGTGAACGGCGCTAACCCAGTTACATTCTTGATCACCTCCAGCTTCTCAGTCAGGAAGCTCTTGATGGTCTTGTTGGTGTCACCGGCCGGATAGTTCTTCGAGGAGTAACGGAGCGCGTCCGTAACGTGCCCCGAGTATTCTCTCATCAGCTTCGGGCGGATAGAGTTGGGTTGGATGCGGAAATCCACCCAAGTTTTGACTAAGTTGGGTCCAGTGAGACCGTGGGCGAAAAGAACAGCTATCTTTGCTAGGTGGGGCTGGATGGCTTCCCTGTCCGACTCAGGGGCGAAGGCATTGAAAGTGTCGGAGATATCTAGGAGACCCTCCGAGTAACCCGGCAATTTCCTCTCGCCGGGTGGGGAGGTGTCTCGGCAGTAGAAGAAGGACAATTGCCAATGCTTAACATGGGAGTTTAAATTAAGAGTCGGCATAGGCGAGTTCTTCCGGCGCTGGATAGAGACCCGCCGCAAGCTAAAAGGGCCCCGTCACCGCTTTCGCGGCACGGTTTACATTGGAAGAGTTCTATGAAAAGAGCCAGATTTGGCGGAATGCATAAATAGGACTCGCAAAGGACAACGAAGTGGGTAAATGTTCAACATAGAGTTAGGCCCTATGTCGAACACCCGGAGGCCATAGTGGCTAAGGACCTCGCGGAAAAAGGAGTGACCCGGGGGGCGAAACCCCCGGATCACATGCTCGACGAAGCATATTACCTCGTCCGGGTTGGGCGTGGGCCGGGTCTCGTCACCCGGCACCCTCCATTGAATTTCCTCCTGAGGGGGGAGGACGCCTAACTCGGCCAGCTCCTCTAGCTTGGCCTTGGTCACCGCAGATCGCGCCGAGTTGGCGGATATTGATTGAGTCTTCCTTGGCTTAGCCGTCTGCGTCCCTTTGGTCTTGGGAGCCATTGGTTCAGTCTGCAAAAATACAAGACAAAAAGGTATAGAGCGTGAGACTCGGAAATTATGGATTTTCCGGGTAATGATAAATAGTGTGAGAATTATGAATTATCCGGGTATCAAGTAGAAGTACAGAAACTATGGGATATCTACGTATCAGCAAGAATTTATGGAAGAAGGTTGACTGCTTATGTATCTAGCACAAGTAAGAGAACCGGAAGAGGTGGATTTCCCGGGTATCAAGAACAACCGCGGAAATCTGAGTGAACTACATCTAGATTGGAAAATCTACTATCGATTTCGTGGAGAAATTAATGACTACAAGTGGTAGGACAGTGTAATGGAATCAATTATCAAGCGATTGGGTGAGCTAAGATGAGATTGGGCGGCCTAATTCGGCGCGGGCCAAGAAATGGCCGCGGGCGGGCCTAGATCCAATCTAGGTCAAACGAAGAAATTACCCATTAAATCAAGGGGAATAGGAATCTTACTGGCACGGATTGGAGGAGGATGCGACGGCGACAGATGGCGCAGTCGTGGTGCCCACATGCGATTCCCGGCGGGCAGATCGGGGGCGCGGCGGTGGAGCTTGGCGGCGGCGCGGAGCGGATTGTGGACGAACGCAACCGGCGACGGCTTTGCTCCGGCGGTGAGCTCGAGGTCTCTGTGGCGGTGTTGCGCGAGTGCGAGTGAGAAAGCGCTAGTGAGGAGGAAGAAGAAGGAAGAGTGAACCGTTGGGGTTAGGTCACCCCCTAGGTACCTATTTATAGGTCTAGGTGGGGAAACCTAGGCCAACAGGCGGGAACCAAAATTTTCGGGATAAAGGATACCCGTCCGAGATTTTGGGGATATGCTTTAAGTGCCCGAGATCAATATCCGGACAAGATAAGAAGGAAATCCTTTCCGCGATATTCGGATCAATTAACGAGTGAAGTAAGCCGGATCTTTGGCATTTTCATCAGGGCATTGACTCGGAAAATTAAAGATGGACTTAGAGAAAGCCGGGTTATTATATGGACCACCAATGGAGTTAGGCCTAGCTGTTTATTAAAGCGACCTAACCCGGCCTCTATGAATTTGTATGTTTGTTATTTTTGCAGGGAATAGCATGCGCTTCAAGGAGGATCCCGTGAAGCCCAAGCTATTCTGGGGACCACTGATGGAGGGATGATAACCCGGTAGGCTAACGCCAAGGAGTAACTCGGCCCAAAGGACGCTGCGCAAGACCCGTCTTAAGATAAAGGAGCTTCTAGAAGGCCCAGGAACATAGGCCTCGTAACCCGGATTGTGGGTTCCGATAAGGAAGTTTAGGGTTTGTAAGCAGTGTCTGGGTAGGATTCAGAGTACTCCTTGGAGAGTAAGCCAGGGGGTCCGGATATTATATAAGCCGGCCCCTAGGGTTAGGTTAGACAAGCTTGATCGTGAGCAAGAACACAATCGCCCGACCGCGAGATATCGAGTATCCCTTGTAACACCAGTATCGAGATAATATATTTGGATCGTAGACTCGGCGACTTGATTACCGGCTACCAGATCGCATATCACCATGGTTTCCTTCGAGCTAAACCCTCTCCCAAACACTCGAGTCGATTCGCCCCAAGACAAGTTACCCCCGGTAACGTCTGCCGTGATTATCCCACGACACGTTTTCCAATTCTTCAATAGAGTATCGATCTCTTCTCCTCTTCTCTTGCGTGGAGGTAGATCGAGCTCATCTTTACCGTTGAACAGGTCTCCGCGCTTTCTCCACGGGTCGTTCTGTGGTAGCCACATTCGATGCCTCATGTATACGGTTTTAGAAGATCCGGGATCCTTGTGTAGCTGTAGAAGCGGGGTAAAAATTCCATGCTGACAGAAGCCTTGTGTCCATGGCACACCTGACACGCAATATATCCGTATCCGAGATAGTCCTGCACCGTCGTGATCAGTGCGGCTCTCATACGAAAAGTTTCTTCTTTGAAGGCGTCCCATGTTTCCACCCCTTCCTCCCACAACGTGTCTAGCTCCTCCTTCAATAGCTCGAGATACAGGTTGATATCGCTCCCTGGCTGGGTCGGCCCTTGAATCAGCATACTCATGTGTATGTACTTCCTCTTCAGACACAGCCACGGGGGGAGGTTGTACATCCATACAAACACGAGCCAGGTGCTATGTTTGCTGCTCTGGTTGCCGAACGGATTGAGACCGTCGGTGCTCGCACCAAGCCTGATGTTCCTTGGGTCGTTCCCGAATTCTTCATCGAATGCGTCTAATGCTTTCCACTGACGTGCATCCGAAGGGTGTGTTAGCACTGGTTTTTCAACACGTTCTGGATCGCTCAGCACCGCCTTCTTTCTGTCCTCGTGCCAGCGCATGAGCTTTGCTTCCTTGGGGTCCACGAAGTACCGCTGCAGACGGGGAATGAGTGGAAAGTACCACACAACTTTCCTAGGAGCTTTCTTCGTCCCCCTCTTGTAATGATCAGCACCGCACACCATACATTTGATCTGGACCGCGTGCTTGTTACGATAAATTATGCAGTCACGGACGCAACCGTGGTATTTTGTGTGCGGTAAATCGAGGGGGCACACGATTTTCTTGGCCTCCTGTAGACTACTAGCACATGTGTTCCCTTTAGGTAAGTGCGTCTTCAGGTATCGTAGAAGATCGTCCATGCTTGTGTTGGTCCATCCGTGTT
Organism: Alopecurus myosuroides; assembly: GCA_028641055.1. Classification (NCBI taxonomy): domain Eukaryota; kingdom Viridiplantae; phylum Streptophyta; class Magnoliopsida; order Poales; family Poaceae; genus Alopecurus; species Alopecurus myosuroides. The sequence goes on from JAPCYS010000034.1 coordinate 32,278, forward strand.
TTGCCTTCATCTCTAGAAGATCCATTGCTACTCTCAAGCGTGACTCCTCCGCCCCGCGACTTGCGTCATACAACGGAGTTGCAGAGTCTATCTCTAGTTGCGTGATCTTAGATTTACGTCGGACGTCGGTCGACGTGTTCTTGAGAAGAAGATCTTGAACATGAGGGTCCCGCACGACTGAACTTAGCGGAGTGATCATGTCCTCGTCTTCATGTTGTTGATCACCATGACTCTCTTCTTCTTCATTATAGTCGTCTCCGTCGACAGCCTCTTCGTCCTCTCCATTTCCATGTTCAGACTCCTCCTAATCATCTTCACATGTCGCCGCCCAATTTTTCTCGACGTGATCATCGTCTTCATCATCATCCATCCACTTAGTGTGGCCCTCCATGAAACTATACCTGAGCAGGTGCTTCTCCACATTACCAGAATCTGGTTTGAACAAAGACCCCAGCTTGCATTTCCGACACGGACAGTCTATCTCGGTGCGGTTGTTTCGATGCATCTCGGCCGTCGCGCGTCGCACGTACCTATGCACCACGCTTGTCCTCATCGCAATGACCATTGCTACAAAATGCAAGAGAGAGAGGTTTCATTAACTAGATCCGGTTTTCCCGGAAAATTTCGGCATGACCTTCCTACAAAAGGTGTAACGCGGAGCGCCAGAAATTTGCCGAAAAGGAAATGAATCAACATTTCGGCAAAACATTGGCAACTCATCCTCATGGCAACACAATAAAATGAAAAAGAGACGAATTCTCATCCACCGACCAATCCCACGCACCTATTAAGATGACACACAATGCAAAATATATAGACGCGATGACGACGTCGAAGATCACCGGAGAGACGACCGATAAGAGAGTGATAGATCTAGAAGTAGCTAGTGGTGCATTTGTGGTGAGATCTAGTGTCCGGTTAGTAGATCTAGTGGAGAGATTTGGAAGAGGGAAAGTGGGGTAGCATACTAGCTAAAATATAACAAACATGATTGGTTAAATTAGCTAAAAATGGTGGAGGGGTGTGGGGGATTGAGCTAGGAGCACTAATGGGTCGAGTTTGGACTAGTGAGTGAGTGAGTGGGGTGGATAGGGGTGGTGGTGGGTGGCTGGCCGCACTTATTGAGGACAAAGATTACCCCAGGCGAATATGGCATGGGATGCGCCTGCGCTAAGGGGTGCTACCCCAGGCGTTTCTTTATCCTAGGCGAACAGAGATGTCGTGCGCCTGCGCTAATGGGAGCTACCCCAGTCCACTTTTTACCCCAGGCGCTTCTGCCCAAGTTCGCTTGGGGTATTTGTTATACCGCAGGCGAACCGGTATGCTATTCGCCTGGGGTAAAGGAAGAGTGCCAGGGGGCGGCGGTGGTGGCCCTGCCACACTTTACCCCAGGCGCTGCTGAATTTGGTTCGCCTGGGGTAACATGCTTACCCCAGGCGCACCGTTTACATGTTCGCCTGCGCTAATTAGCCCAGGCGCATCGGTTTTCGTGTTCGCCTGTGGTAGAATATGCTGCTATAAGCAAATCTCTAGTAGTGAGATGATGACAATATTATACACCTCAAGTTGGAGCATCTTTGTTGATTGCGCTTCGCTCGGTGAAGATCATAGATTGCTTCCCATATGCCACTATGGGAGAGACTCTCTTAAGTCCATCTTCACTTGACCATTATCTCCAAAAGGGTGTCAAGCTCCAAACATGGGATCATTTCGAGATGCTTCTCTTGTACTTGCACATCTTAACCATGGTGATTATCACCACTTGACGTCATCCTCCATGAGCTATATGAAATCTCCCTTTTGATGTATTCACATGGAAACATACCTAAGCCAACATAGATATATACCATTCACACGAATAGTATGGGTTAGTTCACAAAGCTATATGGACAATTTATTAGCATACAACGAGATCACTTGATCCCACATGGTACATATTCTAACTTTGTGGGTTGAACAACTTGAATCCACTCTTTGCACTTTTCCTTGATCAAAGTTTGTATCTCTTCTTATCTCTTCACAATGATGATGTCTTGAAGACATACATGAATATCCACACCATATTATTTTTCAATACATCCTTGCAATATGCTCAACTCACTCATGAACAAACTTCGGATATTCACATGAATAACACAATGGAAATCACTTGATCATGTTGATACCAACACATGGAGTTCAAGTATTGCCTATGGAAAAACTCTGCAAGCATAGCTCAATTAAAACACCAATCCATAGGGATTGTCATCAATTTCCAAAACCACACATGGAGGCATCATGCTCTTTACCGGCCCCTGTCAGGTGCGCCCGCGGAAGTCCCCCGCTCGTGCGCACCAGCTATTGCTGTCTTCTCCAGACTGTTCGCCTGCCAGGTCTCCCGACCGGTTGTCGGCTCTAGGTACCCCGCCCAATACCTCCTTGCCACTTGTAAGAACCATCGACGACCCCGACCGAGAAGAGGATATTGCCACGAATAGCGAGGCTGATTCATCTGCATGTGTTTCCCTCCAGGGGAAAGCTTCACATTCAAGATCTTCTATGCATGTGCATGCTCCTATATGGCATGTGCCGATGAACCAAAAACTCGTCTACAAAAAGGCATTCGACAACCTAAAAAAAATACACCGATGGTATAATTACATAGAAAAGGAATTTTGTACGGTTAACATCTATAGGTGAACCTGAAAATCTTTATGAGGTTCTTACAAACATCAATTGGAAACATCCCATGCAAGATGAATATGATGCTATTCTTGCAAATAACCCTTGGCACCTTGTCCCATCTAGCTTCAACAAAATTGTCATCCACTGCAAATGGGTCTATCATATCAAGAAGCATGCGGATGGTACCATTGACAGGTATAAAGCTTGGTTGGTTGCCAAGAGCTTTAAACAGAGGTATGCAACTGATTACTAGGACACGTTTAGTCCTGTTGTTAAGACAACTAGTATCAGACTTGTTCCTTTTCTATACGAGTTTCAAAAGGAT
>JAPCYS010000273.1:0-35181 GCA_028641055.1 Alopecurus myosuroides
CTCGGGAAGAGTAAAAATCCTATTTACATAGAATCCAGCAAGGAAGAAGAGGACCGGAGGAGAGAATACATGCCAAGATCAAATAAGGAATCTAGTTTGCTTCGCAAGCCTAAGAAGGAAAATCAAGTGACAAAAATGGGTTACTTTTGCAGTACGGACTAGGTGCCAAGTGGAGATTATATCGGCGGAAATACCTATGATGGTGAAGGAGCAGCATACGAGTACATTGACAGTTATTTTACGATGACTGACTTTGCACTTGGAGAATCAACGGTGTAACATCCTGATGTTTGGGAGGTTATAATGATCAAAATATAATATGTGCATTTGCAAATCATGCATGTAAAAATACGGGAAATTTTGGCGCGGAAGTTTAAACAAAGCAAAGTGATCAATGTTTCTCTCAACTTGATGAAATAGGTTTAGATCGTCTGGTAAAGAATACATTTGGAATGATATTTTTAACAGGTATCCTATAAACCAAATCATTTAATTAGACAAACTAGATTTGGTTGTGACCAGCATTAACTTTCAACGGCTTCTACCACAAGTTTATAAGTGACTTGAGAGTATTCATCTAGTATCTAGAACTCAAACAGGGTGAGTATCCAAACCACATAACTGATTATCTTGCTTTCACAAACTAGTAAGTCACAATTGAATAATCTCGTCAATAGAGATTCTATGTTTTTAAATACATGAAATCTTGAAGTCATCAATCAATTCACATAGCACCTTTATAAATTATCTCACAACTATTAAGTGAAGTTTTAGAGGTAAATGACCAAGGGTTCAATAAAACACACCTGATACAAACAAGCATTAATTCAAACCCCACATGTGGGAAATGACATAATTATTAATAACATACATATGGAATATGTACATATCTCAAAATAATAAAGAGAAGAATATAAATTAACAACATGACACTCTGAGAAACCAACTAAGAACTCTAACTTAAATCATTAAACACCAATAACCTTCATATCCTCATTGTCTCATTTCTCCTTTACCACTGATCATATGGGATCTCAACACACTAAGGGACCATTTGATCAACTTAAATCTTAAGACATCATTCCATAAGCACTCCACACTTCTATCCATATCCAACATTCGAGAACTAAAGTATCTCTGGATAGAACTAATAAATAACAACAAGTTATAACCTATATTAGAGGAATTGAATTGATAGCTAAGTAAAATCAATCATATATGAAATAAGTACATATCTTATGGGAAATAAAATGAGAAGTATATGGAATAAGAATAAAAGCTTAAATAGCCCTTAATCTAGATCGTGTTACCTTGTCTAAACCATCTTATTTTCTTGTTTCCCAACCTTCTCGAAGACATTCTACAAGAGAAGCAACCCACAAGAAAGGAGGAACTACCACAGGAAGATCTTCAGGAAGATTCTTTAGGTCATTCTAGAAGTACTATTCCAATATATCATGGAGTATTTAGAAACTCTTTTATCCCAATCCGATCTTACTAATCCTCCAGAAATAGTGTGATATTCCAATGTTCATGTTATATAGAAGTAGTTCGGTAACAAGTTTTGCAACCTTGTTAACAAATCAATCTTGTATGCTTTAACAACTGAATGTCACATGCAAATAAACAGAAGGTTAGATAACCTAGTACATCACAACCATTTGTATATGAAAGGTAATTTGGGAGCAATCCTAGCTAATTATTCAACAAATTCTTCTTATATGCATAGGGAAAATAGATGTCATAAAATATACCTACATTCTTTTATGACCATCTAAGAGGAAGCTTTGCTTGGGAAAATTGGTTGCCTTCACCACAAGGGCAAGATAACTAAGGTTGAAAACCAAAGAACGAAAACCAAGGAGTTGTCTTGGATCCACGTATTAACTAGAGGAATCAATACTAAAGTAAGGATCGCCATGAACTATGGATCATTTGTACCATTGCAATTCATGTAGGAAACTATGATAAGATACAACCAAGATCCATGCAAAGGGAAAATATCAACGGGACATAATAAACCACATTATAACATAGGTAACATATTCCAGTTTCTAAGTAAGGAAATTACATGGAGGTTAATGGTGTTTCCCTAGGGATAAATTCCATGGAGAGTAAAGCCAAATCATAAATCCCACATAATCAAAACCATAACCATAACTACATAAATGAACCCTCACATTTTTGTGAGTGGTCTGGTCTCATAAGAGCGTACTTCACAAGTTCATCGTGTGAATGAAGCCATTTGGTTTTCTCCTAAGACCCTTATCAAGAAGAGAAAAATTTGGACATGTGGATAATTGAATTACATGTACTACTTAGTTAGCAGTTGTTCCAACAATTTGCTTCCACCCACAAAGGTATCAATTTCCACCAAGAAGGATTTCAATAGGATTTTATCTCCAGGAGAAGTTAGGGAATCCAGATATATTCCATTTTCATTATTGTACTATTCTGTGACGCCCCGAGATCGGGCATTATGCAGATTTCAGCATTCCCGCCAAAATTCATATAATAACCGATTCCAGGTTGCCACTTGTGATAACATTACAATAGTTCACGAATATTCCACAATTACAACAGAAACAGATAGATACAAGATGACTCAAACGAGCCAGGGTTACAACTGATACAATACAAAGATCCAAATAACAGCGGAAGAAGCAACATAGCGTCCGGCTACGGACAAGATCCAAATTGGACTAAGAGCCCTGAAGATAACCGAGAGCGTCCAATCCCTGCCCAGGCCAAGCCGGAGGGATTCCCAAGCTAACGTCGTCAGACTTCAAACCTGTTGACTGCAATGTTGAATATGCAGCCACGAAAATGAATTCGTGGGTCAGTACGGTTAAGTACTGACAAGTGGATAAACCATACTCACAAGAATACCGGCGTAGCCAGTCATCACAAGATACAAATACTTTAGGATCAACGGAAAAGGAAGGGGTTATTGCAAATAAACGACAGCAGGCTGCACTAACCAACTACAGAGAGATACTACAACTTCCGGCTAACAGAAAGGGGATAAGATCGAGTATTGTAACCAACTGAAAGATAACTTCAAACAAACCCATCCTGGATCTCGCCCCTTATCCGAAGAAGCAATCCGAGGATAACTCACACAGTTGGATTAATGATGGTTCAGATTATTGTGTCAATAAGCCTATTACTAGTCAAGTTGTTAATCATGGGTGAAAGATTGTTAATCATTAGGTTTAAGTTGTCCTGAGTACTTGTTAGCCAGTACTTTCACCAAGTAATCCATAACCGCGGAAACACGGCTTCTCGAGAAGATTATCCCTGCAGGGTTGCACCAATTTAGCCGTACACGCAAGAATAACCCGCCAGATGGGGAGCTAACCCACCAAGCGAGGTACTACACAACTCAACTCTTCTTCGCATCAAGCCCAAAGAACCTTGGGCGCACGGCTAATCGAGCCCCGAAGAAAGGGACCCTCATAGCACTCTAAGACCGTGTCCCCCTATATGCCGACTACGAAAGTTCCACCCGGGATCCAAGGGCTCGCAAGATCATGCATGCAGCAAATGGAAAGCCCGAACTAAATGAGGCGATTTGGACGAGATGCGAATCGAGTCAAATTGAGGGGGGCGCCCATACTCGCTTCCCACATGCGGGTAGTGCGCTCATCATGGATTAGTAGACAAGACCCTTTTCCTATTAGGGTCGACACTAGCAGGCCTCAAAACCACAAGGGCCTCCTGCCGGTGCCTTATCATCAAATTATTATTACCATTAGCATTAACAGGATTGATTGATTAACATCGAGCCCCCAGAACGATAATAACAATATAGTAACTGAAAGTAACGGGTAACAGACTCGAGCAAACAACCTAAGCATGCTAGTAAGACACGGGCACAAGCAATGGTTATAGGTGTGGAGGTGAGGCAATATCGAGGTTAAGTGATTCATGTGATGGGTTCGTAACAGAAACAACTACTACTAAGGATAGCAGAAAAGAACAACGGAAAGAATCGGTAACAAGTGATGAAAGGCAGCCATATGGCAGCAAGTGAGTATACTTGCCTGAGATCCCGCAAGGTAGCAGAACTTGTCGTTGCTCACATCATCTCAACGTCCTATCCGGGAAGAAGCAACGAACCTCGAACAAATACCGGATGCAACAATTACTACTACGGCAAGATCCAGCATGATCAAGATAGGATGCATGACAAGTTAAAGATGCATCAGAAATAAACTAGTTGACAAGGTAAACAGATTTAAATGGACCCAGATGCAGTTTGAGTTGCATATGAAAAGCCCATGAATTATGGTTGAAACAATTGTTTTCCAACTAACCAATAGGTGAAAGTGGATTAGCATGATGCATGGATGAGGAAAACAACAAAATAACAACAATAGAATCAGTTGGAAATAAGGTTTAACAAGTTTGGAAATTATTGGTTAAGGGTGGAAAGTTTGGGTTACTTAAACATGTCACACAAGCAATTGTTGTTTTCATCAAGTTAAAGTGTCCAAAACAAATAACAAAATTTATATTTGAAAAGAACATCAAATTTTAGTTGGATTACATGTTTCAAATATTGAAATTGGAATTAGGATAATTTAATTATGAATTAAACAATATTAAACAAGTTTTAATTGAATTTAAAACAAGTTTGAATATTATTTGAATTTATTTATTCAAAACATAATTTCAACTCACATTTGAAAAGTTCACACTTTGATGATTTGAAAACATACTTTGCATGTTCAAAATTATTTTATTTTGAGCAAGTTATGATTTTATCAAATTTAAATGAATTAAACAAGTATTAAATTATTTAGGCAATTTAAATTATTCAAACAATGAAACAAATTTTATATTTGAATAGGATATTCAAAATGGTATGAAAAACATATTTTATTTGTCTTATTTGGAATTAGTATGAATTATTTATGAATTATTGCAAATTACATTTGAACTATTCAAATTTGAATTTTAAATGCATTTTGAAATTTCAAAACAGGAAACAAAAGTTATATTTGGAAAGATGAGTTGAAATGGTATGGAAAACATATTTATTTGCATTTATTGGATTAACAATGAATTAGTTATTGATTTTAGCAATTGCAATTGATTTGTTTGAATTCAAATTTAAATTGCATTTTGAAGTTTCAAAACAGTGAACAAATGGATTATTTGGAAAGATTATTTAATTTAGAGCAATAAACATATAAACTTTATTTTATTGGAGTTATATTTTGTAAGTTATTAACAAATTAAAAGGGAGGACCAAACTGTAATTTAAAGGACTGGTTTTGAAGGAAAACATGTTGAAAAACTTTTGTTACGCGCTGGAATTCTACTCTGGCCACTGCCAGTGGGCCTAGCGCCACTGGACGCTTGCGTGGCAGCGTGAGAGGCTGACAGGGGGCCCTCCCTGTCAGCGAAGGGAGCAAAAAGGGTGGGATTTTCTCCCGCGAGCCAGGCTCGAACTCGCGATCTTTCGCTAGCACGCGCTCGCTCGAACCAGTGGGGTGCGCTACGTTTCTTGTCAGTTAACGTGTTGGCGACAGGTTGAGGTGTTGCGCGGGGTTCTGAATTTCTGACGAACAAAACCAACCTCGAACTGACGGAGTTCGACAGCGGCGATCACCGACGAGCTCGTGATCGAGGTGCTTGTGCTGCTGCAAGGTGGTGGTGCGGGGTGCGGTGCAGTGCGTGCACGGAGGCATGACAGAGAGGAGGGGAAGAGGGGGATGGCCGCTCACCGGCGATTGGCGTTGTTGCAGAGGCCGGTGACGAACTCGACGACGTCAGCGGCGGGGTTGTGGACGGCGGCGCGACTACCGTGCGTCTCCGGGAGAGCTCCGTTGTCCAATCGAAGAGGAAGATGTGGCCGTTCGATCCCCGTGGTCAGAACACCACGAGGGGCACCACAGCGACGACGGCGCTCAGGGATTCAGAGACGGCGCCGCGGTGGCCGGGGACGAGGTCGTTGATGGCGGCGACGAACCCGTGAGCCTCCGGGGTGGCTCTGGTGTCTAACCGAAAGAGGGGATGATGGCGCGTCGGTTCCAGGTTTTAGGTGGCTTGGTGGGTGGCTGAGGCGGTGGAGCTCACCGGAATTCAGAGAAAAACGCCGGCGGGGTTCAGAGCAGAGAGGGGGAACGTGGCTGCGAGAGAGAATTGACGGCGGCGTCGAGGGAGAGGGGGGTCTGGGTAGCGCGCTGCCCTAGGGGGCTAGGGGGGTCCTTATAGGGGGTTCAGGCCTCGGATCGGCCGTCGGCGCGCGACTGCGTCCGCCGTGGCAGTCACGGATGCACGCCGTACACGAGCACGACGACAGGGGCGGCTATCGAAGGGGTACGCGCGGCTGAGGTGGGTTGGGCTGCGTTAGTTAGGGGGGTTAGCGGGCTGGGCCTAGGATTAGCTGCTACTGCGCGCGTAGGTTAGTTATTTTTCCTTTTTCTATTTTTGCTTTTTCCTGTTTTTTTTTGTAGCAACTAGAATTGGAAGAAAAGGAGGGTTTTTAGGTTAGTAAAAATTGTAGGAAAATTAGGTTAAGCTAATTAGATTAAAAGAAAACACTGCCAAGTTTTGTTTTCACAGAAAGTGTGAAAATAAATTGCTGTTTGGGATTTAAACCAATTTTGAATGATTTTAGCATTAGGAAAACAAAGTAATTTTTAATAGGATTACCCCTAAGGTTTAATTTGATTGAAATTTAGTTGATTGGCCTGTTAAAGTTTATAAATTCAAAAGTGGTTATGTTTGAGGCATTTGATTTGAAAATGAAGGTGATTTAATTAATTGATTGAAAATAGTTGTTTGATTAAACCCAACAAGTTAATGAGTGATTTGATTTAAATTTTTGAGTTAGCCTTTAGGGTTTTTTAACAAGAGGGGGGGGGGGGAATTTATTAACAGCCAATTTGATTAAAACAATTTGCAAACTATTGAAGAACAAATGAGTGGTTTAGTTTGCAAGTTTGAAATTGGAAATTTGGAGCAAGGGGAAAAGTTTGAATTGTTTTGAAATTTTCAGTTGTGATGCAAACATGGTGCAATGCAATGTGATTCATATGATGCAAGCAAAACAAACAGGTAACACCCCAGGTGCTACAGACGACACCACTAACAAGGGATTGCGCCCTCGCAATCCACCTGCTAACCTGGGAGGGGGAAGAATTTCGACTATCGATTCTTCGGGCTTCCGTTTGATCTCCTCGACACCACTAACAAGGGATTCTTGCTCGGAGTGACGACGATGTTCTTCCACCGGGAATCTTCCGATGATCGAACCTATTAGGTTAAGGGCTCAGAAAACGTCCACCCACGTAGGATCCTAACACTTTGAAAGGTAGACAAGGGGGGAAAACTCCAAAACAAATAAGATGGGAGGGGAAATAGAATAGGGATAAGGAGAAAACAAGAATCCTATTGAGATGTTTTCCAAAATAGTTTAGCAGAAATAGTTTTTGACACTCTAGGAACAACGACCGTTAGCGAGGTTAACCTACAGGCTTTGCGGACCCGTTGCTTCGATAACCATTCGTATCGAAACAATCTCGGGAATCGGAACCAAGGCTCTGATACCATTTGTGACGCCCCGAGATCGGGCATTATGCAGATTTCAGCATTCCCGCCAAAATCCATATAATAACCGATCCCAGGTTGCCACTTGTGATAACATTACAATAGTTCACGAATATTCCACAATTACAACAGAAACAGATAGATACAAGATGACTCAAACGAGCCAGGGTTACAACTGATACAATACAAAGATCCAAATAACAGCGGAAGAAGCAACATAGCGTCCGGCTACGGACAAGATCCAAATTGGACTAAGAGCCCTGAAGATAACTGAGAGCGTCCAATCCCTGCCCAGGCCAAGCCGGAGGGATTCCCAAGCTAACGTCGTCAGACTTCAAACCTGTTGACTGCAATGTTGAATATGCAGCCACGAAAATGAATTCGTGGGTCAGTACGGTTAAGTACTGGCAAGTGGATAAACCATACTCACAAGAATACCGGCGTAGCCAGTCATCACAAGATACAAATACTTTAGGATCAACGGAAAAGGAAGGGGTTATTGCAAATAAACGACAGCAGGCTGCACTAACCAACTACAGAGAGATACTACAACTTCCGGCTAACAGAAAGGGATAAGATCGAGTATTGTAACCAACTGAAAGATAACTTCAAAACAAACCCATCCTGGATCTCGCCCCTTATCCGAAGAAGCAATCCGAGGATAACTCACACAGTTGGATTAATGATGGTTCAGATTATTGTGTCAATAAGCCTATTACTAGTCAAGTTGTTAATCATGGGGTGAAAGATTGTTAATCATTAGGTTTAAGTTGTCCTGAGTACTTGTTAGCCAGTACTTTCACCAAGTAATCCATAACCGCGGAAAACACGGCTTCTCGAGAAGATTATCCCTGCAGGTTGCACCAATTTAGCCGTACACGCAAGAATAACCCGCCAGATGGGGAGCTAACCCACCAAGCGAGGTACTCTACACAACTCAACTCTTCTTCGCATCAAGCCCAAAGAACCTTGGGCGCACGGCTAATCGAGCCCCGAAGAAAGGGGACCCTCATAGCACTCTAAGACCGTGTCCCCCTATATGCCGACTACGAAAGTTCCACCCGGGATCCAAGGGCTCGCAAGATCATGCATGCAGCAAATGGAAAGCCCGAACTAAATGAGGCGATTTGGACGAGATGCGAATCGAGTCAAATTGAGGGGGGCGCCCATACTCGCTTCCCACATGCGGGTAGTGCGCTCATCATGGATCAGTAGACAAGACCCTTTTCCTATTAGGGTCGACACTAGCAGGCCTCAAAACCACAAGGGCCTCCTGCCGGTGCCTTATCATCAAATTATTATTACCATTAGCATTAACAGGATTGATTGATTAACATCGAGCCCCCAGAACGATAATAACAATATAGTAACTGAAAGTAACGGGTAACAGACTCGAGCAAACAACCTAAGCATGCTAGTAAGACACGGGCACAAGCAATGGTTATAGGTGTGGAGGTGAGGCAATATCGAGGTTAAGGGATTCATGTGATGGGTTCGTAACAGAAACAACAACTACTAAGGATAGCAGAAAAGAACAACGGAAAGAATCGGTAACAAGTGATGAAAGGCAGCCATATGGCAGCAAAGTGAGTATACTTGCCTGAGATCCCGCAAGGTAGCAGAACTTGTCGTTGCTCACATCATCTCAACGTCCTATCCGGAAGAAGAACGAACCTCGAACAAATACCGGATGCAACAATTACTACTACGGCAAAAGATCCAGCATGATCAAGATATGGATGCATGACAAGTTAAAGATGCATCAGAAATAAACTAGTTGACAAGGTAAACAGATTTAAATGGACCCAGATGCAGTTTGAGTTGCATATGAAAAGCCCATGAATTATGGTTGAAACAATTGTTTTCCAACTAACCAATAGTGAAAGTGGATTAGCATGATGCATGGATGAGGAAAACAACAAAATAACAACAATAGAATCAGTTGGAAATAAGGTTTAACAAGTTTGGAAATTATTGGTTAAGGGTGGAAAGTTTGGGTTACTTAAACATGTCACACAAGCAATTGTTGTTTTCATCAAGTTAAAGTGTCCAAAACAAATAACAAAATTTATATTTGAAAAGAACATCAAATTTTAGTTGGATTACATGTTTCAAATATTGAAATTGGAATTAGGATAATTTAATTATGAATTAAACAATATTAAACAAGTTTTAATTGAATTTAAAACAAGTTTGAATATTATTTGAATTTTATTTATTCAAAACATAATTTCAACTCACATTTGAAAAGTTCACACTTTGATGATTTGAAAACATACTTTGCATGTTCAAAATTATTTTATTTTGAGCAAGTTATGATTTTATCAAATTTAAATGAATTAAACAAGTATTAAATTATTTAGGCAATTTAAATTATTCAAACAATGAAAAAATTTTATATTTGAATAGGATATTCAAAATGGTATGAAAAACATATTTTATTTGTCTTATTTGGAATTAGTATGAATTATTTATGAATTATTGCAAATTACATTTGAACTATTCAAATTTGAATTTTAAATGCATTTTGAAATTTCAAAACAGGAAACAAAAGTTATATTTGGAAAGATGAGTTGAAATGGTATGGAAAACATATTTTATTTGCATTTATTGGATTAACAATGAATTAGTTATTGATTTTAGCAAATTGCAATTGATTTGTTTGAATTCAAATTTAAATTGCATTTTGAAGTTTCAAAACAGTGAACAAATGGATTATTTGGAAAGATTATTTAATTTAGAGCAATAAACATATATAACTTTATTTTTTATGGAGTTATATTTTGTAAGTTATTAACAAATTAAAAGGGAGGACCAAACTGTAATTTAAAGGACTGGTTTTGAAGGAAAAACATGTTGAAAAACTTTTGTTACGCGCTGGAATTCTACTCTGGCCACTGCCAGTGGGCCTAGCGCCACTGGACGCTTGCGTGGCAGCGTGAGAGGCTGACAGGGGGCCCTCCCTGTCAGCGAAGGGAGCAAAAAGGGTGGGATTTTCTCCCGCGAGCCAGGCTCGAACTCGCGATCTTTCGCTAGCACGCGCTCGCTCGGAACCAGTGGGGTGCGCTACGTTTCTTGTCAGTTAACGTGTTGGCGACAGGTTGAGGTGTTGCGCGGGGTTCTGAATTTCTGACGAACAAAACCAACCTCGAACTGACGGAGTTCGACAGCGGCGATCACCGACGAGCTCGTGATCGAGGTGCTTGTGCTGCTGCAAGGTGGTGGTGCGGGGTGCGGTGCAGTGTGTGCACGAAGGCATGACAGAGAGGAGGGGAAGAGGGGGATGGCCGCTCACCGGCGATTGGCGTTGTTGCAGAGGCCGGTGACGAACTCGACGACGTCAGCGGCGGGGTTGTGGACGGCGGCGCGACTACCGTGCGTCTCCGGGAGAGCTCCGTTGTCCAAATCGAAGAGGAAGATGTGGCCGTTCGATCCCCGTGGTCAGAACACCACGAGGGGCACCACAGCGACGACGGCGCTCAGGGATTCAGAGACGGCGCCGCGGTGGCCGGGGACGAGTCGTTGATGGCGGCGACGAACCCGTGAGCCTCCGGGGTGGCTCTGGTGTCTAACCAAAAGAGGGGATGATGGCGCGTCGGTTCCAGGTTTTAGGTGGCTTGGTGGGTGGCTGAGGCGGTGGAGCTCACCGGAATTCAGAGAAAAACGCCGGCGGGGTTCAGAGCAGAGAGGGGGAACGGTGGCTGCGAGAGAGAATTGACGGCGGCGTCGAGGGGAGAGGGGGGATCTGGGTAGCGCGCTGTGCCCTAGGGGGCTAGGGGGGTCCTTATAGGGGGTTCAGGCCTCGGATCGGCCGTCGGCGCGCGACTGCGTCCGCCGTGGCAGTCACGGATGCACGCCGTACACGAGCACGACGACAGGGGCGGCTAGCGAAGGGGTACGCGCGGCTGAGGTGGGTTGGGCTGCGTTAGTTAGGGGGGTTAGCGGGCTGGGCCTAGGATCAGCTGCTGCTGCGCGCGTAGGTTAGTTAGTTTTCCTTTTTCTATTTTGCTTTTTTCCTGTTTTTTTTTTTGTAGCAAACTAGAATTGGAAGAAAAGGAGGGTTTTAGGTTAGTAAAAATTGTAGGAAAATTAGGTTAAGCTAATTAGATTAAAAGAAAACACTGCCAAGTTTTGTTTTTACAGAAAGTGTGAAAATAAATTGCTGTTTGGGATTTAAACCAATTTTGAATGATTTTAGCATTAGGAAAACAAAGTAATTTTTAATAGGATTACCCCTAAGGTTTAATTTGATTGAAATTTAGTTGATTGGCCTATTAAAGTTTATAAATTCAAAAGTGGTTATGTTTGAGGCATTTGATTTGAAAATGAAGGTGATTTAATTAATTGATTGAAAATAGTTGTTTGATTAAACCCAACAAGTTAATGAGTGATTTGATTTAAATTTTTGAGTTAGCCTTTAGGGTTTTTTAACAAGAGGGGGGGGGGGGAATTTATTAACAGCCAATTTGATTAAAACAATTTGCAAACTATTGAAGAACAAATGAGTGGTTTAGTTTGCAAGTTTGAAATTGGAAATTTGGAGCAAGGGGAAAAGTTTGAATTGTTTTGAAATTTTCAGTTGTGATGCAAACATGGTGCAATGCAATGTGATGCATATGATGCAAGCAAAACAAACAGGTAACACCCCAGGTGTTACATAATCTATCTGCCATAAGACCTGATCATAGGCAAGACATTTGTATATTATGCATCCACAGACATTTGATCATGTTTTAACATGATTTAGTTGTCACGCACTACAAACCAAAGCTTCTGTGATAATTTATCGTGCTGGGCATGTATTTGAATCAAAACAACTTGAATACTCTTTGTAGTGACCACAGGGAGCAAATTAGTTAAATATTGTTGGATAACAATTTGGTGTTGCCATGAGTTAATAAAGCCCATAAGCCACAAACTTGAAGATATCTATCTATTTATAGTCCTGAAGTCAATAAAAGAAAATATCCTTAACATTTCAAAACTACAAGTAAACAACAAATAAATAAAATGGCAATATGTTACATGTTGCTAAAATGATTATACATAAAAAATTGAGGTGTTAAACTATACATTTCAAAATTAGAAAAAAGAAAATCCAAAATAGGTAAATCCACTATAAGTAAAAAATCAATTCAATGTAGAAAACAGTTTTTATGATAATGTCATTACATGCATAATCAATAACTTGATTATAGTCCGGATTTAAATTTGAATAAGAATTGACAAAACCCACTTAAAATGCTTAACCCAAATGAAAATTCAAAAAATATATTAAATTGGACAAACAAAACATAGCGAGCATGGAAATTTGATAAGGAATTCAAAACTAAATTTTGCCAAATTTTATTTTTGCAAAAAGACCAGGAAAACAATGTTTCTATACTATTTGCAGCCACAGAAGGGCTTATGTATAAATTTGTACTTTCCTCAAGGGGTTATGGGGAGAACTCCCCTTTTGTCTTCCTCCAGGCTGGCAGAGGCGTGTCACCGCCGCCGACGCTGCCAAGCCACCTCCTGTTCGCCGTCTTCTACAAGTATAAGGACAGGAGAGGCCGTGTTTCACCTCTCCTCCTCCTCACTCGCTACCTCGTAGACCTTCTCTTTCTCTGTATCTCTTCTTGGACGAAACCCTAACCCTAGTTTTTATGCCGATGGCGTCAACCGCGAATTGCCGTCGTCCTGGACCACGTCGAGCTTCCCCGAGCACACTAGGAGAACCACCTCGTCCTCCCCTATCTCCCTGTTGATGGAATCAGACCAGGAAGGCCCGAACAACGCCACCGTCCATGAATACATCTTCTCCGACCGACACCGCCGTCACGCCATTGCCGGTGATTGCGACCTTGCCTCGCCTTCCCTTCATCTCCTCTGCATGCACAGTTAGCTCAACTTTCCTCCCTGCATTCTGTTTCCTCTAGTCGTCGGGAACCTCATCGTCTTGGGAGCTCGAGAGCACCACCGTCGTTCCTGCACGCCGGCAAGCCTCCGGTGAGAAAGTGGAGGCGGCGCCACCACCTTTTGGTTCGCCGGGTCACCGTCTATTGAATGGGAGCAACAAATTCCTCCAATTTGCGACGAATTAACAGTGGAGATTGAAGGGTTTCGTAGCACAAAACAATTTTTTTCCTAACAAGGATAACCGAAAACGAGCCAGGATCTATTACTATGCAGATATAGAGTAACGGAGAAGGAACAATTATCATACCCTTGTGGACCTAAAGCAGGGATTACCCTCCCGCATATGGGTTGTCGATAAAGGCAACAGAGCCGACCTCAAGGTTGAGGAGTGGTTCCACGACTAGTGCCCCAAGTGTTGCACCTCGTGGGATTACACACGTACGATGTAGATTATGACTCCCGGTCTCGGTCCCAACAAAGGTTGCAGAAGTAGAGCGATGGACCAAAGACTGATAGCACGACAGTGTGCTTATAGTGGAGAATTGGCAACTCCTAGCACGGCTCCAGAGGGAACTACGGTTGGAGAAGAGAGAAGAGAGAGATTGTTGGATGGGAGAAAAGGGAGGGGTTCCCAACTATATAAAAGGGGGGAGGGGGAACCTTTCCCCTTGGATAAGTCATGTTGGACTATTCCCAAATGGTTGGTTAGCCAAGTGGGGGTGCATCCGCACCCCCACATGGTCCCCATTTGGCCAATTTGGGCTCCCCTCCTTTTTTCCTTTTATGTCTCCCACTTTTCCCTTAATGGGCCTCTTTTGCCCGGAAGGCTCATTAGTGGAATAAATGCATTTAAAAATAAAATAAAATGATATTTAATTATTAATTACACTAATTAATAATAAATATACATTTACTATTTATTTTGACTCCCGGAACTCCTTCCGGTACCTTCTAATCACCATCAAACATTTCTCCATTAATTTCGATACTCCTTCGGAACTCTCCGATCTCTATCGGATAAATACTAGAATGATTCCGGATCTCTCCTTTGGAACTAAGATCACTCTTAAACATTGTCTACCCTTAAGTGTGCCACCCTACGGTTTGGGATACTCCAGACATGATCGAGACCCCTCTCCGACCAATGACCAATAGCGGGACCTGGACATCCATAATGGCCCATGTGTATCCATCGAAGTTTCCGCGTAGCTTTGAACCTTAAACGTAAGTCCCCATGCCTCTTGCCTTAGTGATACTCTGCTAGTACGATATTTGATCTTCCAGTATCTTATTCCCTATTCATTCTTGTTAACTACATAGCAATTCTACTCGTTCCCGTGTCGTTGCTTCTTCGTGACCTAGTGACATCCTTGCAATCTAATTGATGCAACTTCACCGAGTGGGCCCATGAGTATTTATCCGTCATTAGGATTGGCAAGTCCCGCTCTTGAAGGATCGCCTCAACATATCCTTTTCATTACCCAAGAGACACCTTTATAATTACCCCTTCACTGTGTGATGCTTGATGCAATCACAGTAACTTCCAAGATAGCAATTCAGATACCATCTCACGGTCAAAGGTCATGGTACTACGTTTTCGTTAACATAATGTTGTACTTAATGACTCAATCTCATTATGATAAAACATAATGGGTGTAAGTCCATCACATCATTTACCAATGACATGAATCCATTGTCAATGGAATAAATGCCCATGATAAGGAGACCTTGATCATTGATACGTCTCAAACGTATCTATAATTTCTGATGTTCCATGTTGTTTTCATGCCAATTACTATATGTTTTATATACACTTATAGCATTTTATGGATTTTTTGGGACTAACCTATTACCGGGATACCACAACGTCAGTTCCTGTTTTCTATTTTTTTTGGTTCAGAAAAGTTGTACTGGAAATATTCTCGGAATTGGACGAAACAAAATCCCGGGGTCCTATTTTTCTGTCACGTATGCGGAGTCCGCAGGAGACCCGGAGGGGGGCCACCAGGTGGCCACATCATAAGGCGGAGCGCCCCCTCTTGGTCGTGCCACCACGTGGTGTGGGCCCCTCGGGCGCCCACCGACATCGCCCTTTTGCATATATATACTCTTCCTCGAGAAAACCCTAAATACCCTAGCCTCCATCCACGAAAAGTTCTGTAGACGATGATGGGGTGCGTAGATGCACTCGTTGGTAAACCCCAAGAGAAAGGTTGTGAAGAGTGCAGCGGCAAGTTTTCCCTCAGAAAAGAAACCAAGGTTGAATCGACCAGTAGGAGGACAAGCAACTTCTGAAGGCTGATGCGGTTGATGTGGTAGGGCACACTACCGGTTCAGCAACAACGTGGAACCTACACAACACAATCAATTCACTTTGCCCCCAACGAAGCAGTGAGGTTATCAATCTCACCGGTTTTGCTGATAACAAATACGTTAAATGTATGGTGGGGAAAACAATACGAAAACAATATGAAAACAATAGTAGCAGTGTGAAAACAGTTGAATCAGTGTGAAAACAGTAATTGCAATGGTTGTATTATCAGTATGAGAAAATGGACCGGGGTCCACAGTTCACTACTGGTGTCTCTCCATAAAAGATAGATAACATGTGTGGTGAACAAATTACAGCTGGACAATTGATAGATATAAAGGCTGCACCGTAGTGCATATGCATGACATGATGATTACTATGTGATTCATGCGGGCATTACAACAAGACTCATAGACTATTATCCAACTACATCTATGAATAATAATCCACCCTAAGAATATCATTCGAACAATCTTGGGTATTAAGTTGCAAGCAACAGGTAATCGCATTAAGCAAAGTGTGTAATGTAAACAATTCAAACATTGTTGTTTTCTCCCTACTGGAAACAACACATCGCCCATTCGTCACGTTTCTGTCACTTGAGCACAAATGCAAGGGAGGCATGAACCCACTATCGAGCATAAATACTCCCTCTTGGAGTCACTAGCATCTACTTGGCCAGAGCATCTACTAACAATGGAGAGCATGCAAGATCATAAATAACATACACATGAAGATAACATGATAGATTGATAATCAAGAGACATAACATTCAATATTCATCGGATCCCAGCAAACACAACATGTAGGATTACAATAAGATGATCTCGATCATGTAGGGCAGGTCACAAGATCTAAACATCATACATAAAGAGGCGGGAACAACCATCTAGCTACCTCTATGGACCCGTAGTCCTAGGATGAACTACTCACGCATCACTCCGGAGGCGGGCATAGTGGTGTACAACCTTCCGGTGATGATTTCCCCTCCCGGCAGGGTGTCGAGGAGAACTCCAGACCCTCCCAAACTTGGGTTGACGATGACAGCGGGCTGGGTGTTGTGGAAAAGTGGTCTCCTTTTAGGGTTAACTATCTGAGGGGGTTATTTAGGCGAAAGGGCGATGGCGGTGGTCGCCCGAGGGGTCCACACCACCCCATGCGCGGCTAGGGGGAGCGCTGCCCTATTGTGTGGCCCCTCTCCGGGTCTCTTCGTGACTCCGTGGACCTTCGGGAATTCTAAGACTTTTGGGATTCGATTTTTCCATTTCCGAGAATATTTCTGGAACAACTTTTCTGAAAGTAAAAACAGCAGAAAACAAGTGCTCGCTCTGTGGCATCTTGTCAATAGGTTAGTACCAGAATATCAATAAAAATGACATCAAGTGTATAGCAAACATGTAGCAAATAACATGGAACATCATAAATTATGGATACGTTTATGACGTATCAATACCCCCAAGATTAGTTCCTACTCGTCCTCGAGTAGGTAAACGATAAAAACACATAATTTCTGAGGTGACATGCTACCGACATAAACTTGATCATAATTATTGTAAAAGCATATGTAAGCCGAGATAATAGTACTTTAAACACAAGCATCATAGATATAATTCTAGCAATAAAACATAGCAATCACTTTGCATCATGATAAGTAACACAAATAAAAGATCATGAATAATAATGCACTCGCAAGTTATACGTTTGTTTCAAGCACAAAGATAACATAGAAAAGTGATATTTCGCTTGTCCTTAAGAGTGTGGCAAAACATAAATGTCAGGACACCTTCAAAGTTTAAGAGGAAGACTAGAACAAATAATTTTAGAGCAAGTAATAACACATGATGAAGAAATTAATAATGTTTCTAGGAACAATGCACATTAAACTCATAATGGAAACTATGCTCTCTCAACTGTGCATAAAGTTAGAAGATGGAGACTCAACAAAAAAGTAAAAGAAAGGCCCTTCGCAGAGGGAAGAATGGATCACTCATGTGCTAGAGCTTTTCATTTTATTAAACAGAGGTATAAAATGTTTGACACCCCTCCCAACCTTTCTTACACAAACCATGCCTAACTGAATCCTCGTGTGCCTGTCAACAATCACATACCATGGAGGAGTGTCTATTTTAGAGAGGTGTGTATGCTTATGTCAACGAATGGTAAACAAAAAATACAGTACGTCACAAGCCAACTAGACTTCACAAGAGCGGCTCCCATTGAAGGATGCAACTGGGTAGAAGGGCATCCCTCTTTCTCTTTTGTTTACACAATTATGCTTTGACCGATAAATCATGGGGGAAAATAGTGAAGAGAATTTGTTTGTATTAATTTGGGGCTGGGCACCCTGCTGCCAGCTCTTCTATGAATTCGATAAGAGGATGAAGCCACTAGTCGAGGGTGTGAAATCCAATCAACAAGTGAGATAAATATTCTCTATTCATGTCCTCATGATCTAAAACAGGAACACAAAACATGAGTAATTTTGAAACTTTTAAAGGTAACACATGAGCAATTTACTTTGGAGTGGTGGTTAAGTACCACATGTAGGTAGGTATGGTGGACACATTTGGCATACTTTGTTTTTTGGGAGTTTGATGCACGAGTAGAGCTCATACTCGGTACGGGTTGAGGCTAGCAAAAGACTGGGAGCGACAAATCAAGAGAGCATAATGGCCATAATCATGCACAGCGACAAAACTATCTTTAGTCAAAGCATAAGTGGTACTACAAGTTCAAAAAATAAATGATCATAGAGGCTATAAGTGACTGGTTTGTAGTCATAAAAATGGTGTAAGCATGCACCAAGTCAACCAAATAAAACATTCAAAGGAGAACACCACAAATTTATGCTTCATTATGACAAGAACAACTCATGATTCTTTCAATGACACATTAAACACTCTCAACTATTTGAGACAAACCATGCTACAAAAATAACCACTAAGATTTAGAATTAAAATAACATTAGCATGACATGAAATTCTAGCCACAGTCTATATAAGCTTCTATTTGCATCGTTATAAATTCTACCACATGCATCAATTTCTTTTCCCAACAAGCACCATACAAAATATGTTTTAACAAAAGATCTCTAAATGATAAAGCAAGAAATCATGATAGTACTCACATAACTCTACTAAAACTAACATCTCTGAATAAGAGATGCATGAAAACATGAGCTAAACATGAATTTTGCAGCAACTAGAAGAAAAACTAAGAATACGAGCATAACGGGTATTCAAATGAAAAAGCGGAGCATGTATCTCTCCCAAACAATAATGCTAGATTACAATGGTTTTTATTGCAGCAAGGAAACAAAAGAAAACATAACGGAAAAATAAAAGACGTTCCAAGAAAATTTCATATGATGTGACCGAATAAAAATATAGTTTCACTAGAAGTGAACTGATAATTTGTTGATGAAGAAGGGGATGTCTTGGGCATCCCCAAGCTTACATGCTTGAGTCTTCTTAGAGTTTTCTGGGATGAACCACGCGGGCATCCCCAAGCTTTGACCTTGCACTCTTCTTGATCACATTATATCACCCTATTCTCATGACCCTTCAAAAATTCCTTCACACCACACTCAAAGAGTAATTCGCATTAGAGGGTTAGTGCAATAATAAAAAGTTCATTTGTTCTGTATGGGCACAAGTGCTATCGATACTTTTAAACATTAGCTACAGTCTGTAAAGAGCAAATATTTTCAGGGCACTTACATTGCTCAGATAAAAAACTTACAGAACAAAAAAGTTTAAGAATTAGTTGAGGAATAATCAAAAAAAAATCAGGTCATTCTTATCTTTCTGGATTTTATACGATTTTTACGGTGGACAGCAGAAATCTGTTTCCTGCGCAGAAATCCAAAACCAACTCCAACTTTGTTAGAAACTTTACTTGGCACAACTAATACATGAAAATAAAGATACAAAGGAGTTGATGCAGAAGTATACAACCCCTTTACTAAAAAAACAGAGAAAAACAAAGAAAAAAATAAAACCATGGGTTATCTCCCAAGAAGTGCTTTTCTTTAATGCCTTTTAGCTAGGCCCAGAAAAGTGGATTCACGTGTTTTCTAGTGAAGAAGCATTCAAATCAAAATAAGTAAATTTCTCAATAATGCATTGTATTTTATCTAAATGGGTTTCAAATATTCCTCTCTTAGAACTTTTAGGTATACTATTCTCATCAAATAAATTCTCAGGAATAATCCAGTCAAAATTCTTTTCTTGGGCTTCATGCAAGGCCATCAATTTAAAGGGGATTGGTATTTTCTCCTTTTCATTCCTAGGTTCAGCTTTTTTGAGAGCACCAACAACATCTACACATGATACTAGCTTATTGAAATGATCGAAAACTTTTCTAGCTTCTATAGCAACATCTCCAAATTATTTAAGCATGATTTCTAGGATAAAATTTCTTTCTTCGATATCTTTAATATTATCCAAGTTGAGGAACATATGCTGCAGTGTGGGATGAAGGTTAACAAACCTAGCTTATAACATGTGAATTAAAGAAGTTGCAGCAGTTCCATAATTTGGAGCAAGTTCTACTATGGAATTTTCCTCAAAAAATTTCATGCTTACTAACATGATTAAAAAAATTCTTTAATGGTATCCTTTCCAAGTATAGTACCACTACCAACTTGAAGATCTTTCAGGGTAAACTTAGGCAACAACATGATGAAGAAAAACAACAAGGTAATAAAAATAAGAACTAGAATAAGAACTATTTTTTGTGTGTTTTTTATAAAGAGAAGCAAACAAGACAAAATAAAATAAAATAAGCAAAACTATAACAAAGTAAAGAGATTGGAAGTGAGAGGATCCCCTTGGAGAAATTCTCTTCCTCCCCGGCAATGGCGCCATAAATTTAGCTTGATGCGTGTGAACGCACGTTCATTGGGAGAACCCAAGAGGAAGGTATGAAGAGCATAGCAACAAGTTTCCCCTCAGAAAGAAACCAAGGTTGAATCGACCAGTAGGAGGAAGGAGTAACTTCAGAAGGTTGATGTAGTTGAGATGGTAGGGCGCACTACCGGTTCAGCGCCAACGTGGAACCTACACAACAAAATAAAATCATTTTGGCCCAACAAAGCAGTGAGGTTGTCAATCTCACCGGTTTTGCTGAACACAAAGAGGTTAAACGTATGGTGTGGAAAAAAGTATCGGAACAATAGTTAAACAGTAGCAGCAGTGTGAAAACTGTAATTGCAGTGGTTGTATTATCAGTATGAGAAAATGGACCGGGGTCCATAGTTTACTAGTGGTGTCTCTCCATAGAAGATAAGTAACATGTGGGGTAAAAAAATTACAGCTGGGCAATTGATAGAAATGAAGGTTGTACCATAGTGCATATGCAAGACATAAAGATTACTATGTGATTCATGCGGGCATTACAACAAAATACATAGACCGCCATCCAACTGTATCTATGACTAATAATCCACCCTTCGAATATCATCTGAACAAACGTTGGGTATTAAGTTGCAAGAAACAGATAATCACATAAGCAAAGTGTGTAATTTAAACAATGTAAACGAAGTAAACATCGTTGTTTGCTCCCTAATGGCAACAACACATCCTCCATCCGTCACGTTTTTGTCACTCGAGCACAGATGCAAAGGAGGCATGAACCCACTATCGAGCATAAATACTCCTTCTTGGAGTCACTAGCATCTACTTGGCCAGAGCATCTACTAACAACGGAGAGCATGCAAGATCATAAATAACATATGCATGAATACAACATGATAGATTTATAATCAAAAGACATAGCATTCAGCATTCATCGGATCCCAGCAAACATAACATGTAGCATTACAATAAGATGATCTCGATTATGTAAGGCAGCTAACGAGATATAAACATGAGGCATAAAGTGGATAAGAAAACCATCTAGCTACTGCTATGGACCCGTAGTCCAGGGATAAACTACTCACGCATCACTCCGGAGGCGGGCATGATGGTGGAGACCCCTCCGGTGATGAATTTCCCTCCCGACAGGGTGCCGGGGAGAGCTCCAAAACCCTCCCGATCTCGGGTTGACGATGACGGTGGCCTCGGGTGTTTCTCGGGAAGAAGTGGTATATTGTTAGGGTTAACCATATGAAGGTACTAGGATTGATACTATTATGTTTGTAGATTCGGACGGAGAAGTAGACACGACCTATAAACCAACTGAGTAGGTAAAACTCGGGAAGAGTAAAAATCCTATTTACATAGAATCCAACAAGGAAGAAGAGGACCGGAGGAGAGAATACATGCCAAGATCGAATAAGGAATCTAGTTTGCTTCGCAAGCCTAAGAAGGAAAATCAAGTGACAGAAATGGGTTACTTTTGCACTACAGACTAGGTGCCAAGTGGAGATTATATCGGCGGAAATACCTATGATGGTGAAGGAGCAGCATACGAGTACATTGACAGTTATTTTACGATGACTGACTTTGCACTTGGAGAATCAACGGTGTAACATCCTGATGTTTGGGAGGTTATAAGGATCAAAATATAAAATGTGCATTTGCAAATCATGCATGTAAAAATACGGGAAATTTTGGCGCGGAAGTTTAAACAAAGCAAAGTGATCAATGTTTCTCTCAACTTGATGAAATAGGTTTAGATCGTCTGGTAAAGAATACATTTGGAATGATATTTTTAACAGGTATCCTATAAACCAAATCATTTAATTAGACAAACTAGATTTGGTTGTGACCAGCATTAACTTTCAACGGCTTCTACCACAAGTTTATAAGTGACTTGAGAGTATTCATCTAGGTATCTAGAACTCAAACAGGGGTGAGTATCCAAACCACATAACTGATTATCTTGCTTTCACAAACTAGTAAGTCACAATTGAATAATCTCGTCAATAGAGATTCTATGTTTTTAAATACATGAAATCTTGAAGTCATCAATCAATTCACATAGCACCTTTATAAATTATCTCACAACTATTAAGTGAAGTTTTAGAGGTAAATGACCAAGGGTTCAATAAAACACACCCGATACAAACAAGCATTAATTCAAACCCCACAAGTGGGAAATGACATAATTATTAATAACATACATATGGAATATGTACATATCTCAAAATAATAAAGAGAAGAATATAAATTAACAACATGACACTCTGAGAAACCAACTAAGAACTCTAACTTAAATCATTAAACACCAATAACCTTCATATCCTCATTGTCTCATTTCTCCTTTACCACTGATCATATGGGATCTCAACACACTAAGGGACCATTTGATCAACTTAAATCTTAAGACATCATTCCATAAGCACTCCACACTTCTATCCATATCCAACATTCGAGAACTAAATTATCTCTGGATAGAACTAATAAATAACAACAAGTTATAACCTATATTAGAGGAATTGAATTGATAGCTAAGTAAAACCAATCATATATGAAATAAGTACATATCTTATGGGAAATAAAATGAGAAGTATATGGAATAAGAATAAAATATTAAATAGCCCTTAATCTAGATCGTGTTACCATGTCTAAACCATCTTATTTTCTTGTTTCCCAACCTTCTCGAAGACATTCTACAAGAGAAGCAACCCACAATAAAGGAGGAACTACCACAGGAAGATCTTCAGGAAGATTCTTTAGGTCGTTCTAGAAGTACTATTCCAATATATCATGGAGTATTTAGAAACTCTTTTATCCCAATCTGATCTTACTAATCCTCCAGAAATAGTGTGATATTCCAATGTTCATGTTATATAGAAGTAGTTCGGTAACAAGTTTTGCAACCTTGTTAACAAATCAATCTTGTATGCTTTAACAATTGAATGTCACATGCAAATAAACAGAAGGTTAGATAACCTAGTACATCACAACCATTTGTATATGAAAGGTAATTTGGGAGCAAGCCTAGCTAATTATTCAACAAATTCTTCTTATATGCATAGGGAAAATTGATGTCATAAAATATACCTACATTCTTTTATGACCATCTAAGAGGAAGCTTTGCTTGGGACAATTGGTTGCCTTCACCACAAGGGCGAGATAACTAAGGTTGAAAACCAAAGAACGAAAACCAAGGAGTTGTCCTGGATCCACGTATTAACGAGAGGAATCAATACTAAAGTAAGGATCGCCATGAACTATGGATCATTTGTACCATTGCAATTCATGTAGGAAACTATGATAAGATACAACCAAGATCCATGCAAAGGGAAAATATCAACGGGGACATAATAAACCACATTATAACATAGGTAACATATTCCAGTTTCTAAGTAAGGAAATTACATGGAGGTTAATGGTGTTTCCCTAAGGATAAATTCCATGGAGAGTAAAGCCAAATCATAAATCCCACATAATCAAAACCATAACCATAACTACATAAATTAACCCTCACATTTTTGTGAGTGGTCTGGTCTCATAAGAGCGTACTTCACAAGTTCATCGTGTGAATGAAGCCATTTGGTTTTCTCCTAAGACCCTTCTCAAGAAGAGAAAAATTTGGACATGTGGATAATTGAATTACATGTACTACTTAGTTAGCAGTTGTTCCAACAATTTGCTTCCACCCACGAAGGTATCAATTTCCATCAAGAAGGATTTCAATAGGATTTTATCTCCAGAAGAAGTTAGGGAATCCAGATATATTCCATTTTCATTATTGTACTAATCTATCTGCCATAAGACCTGATCATAGGCAAGACATTTGTATATTATGCATCCACAGACATTTGATCATGTTTTAACATGATTTAGTTGTCACACACCACAAACCAAAGCTTCTGTGATAATTTATCGTGCTGGGCATGTATTTGAATCAAAACAACTTGAATACTCTTTGTAGTTACCACAGGGAGCAAATTAGTTAAATATTGTTGGATAACAATTTGGTGTTGCCATGAGTTAATAAAGCCCATAAGCCACAAACTTGAAGATATCTATCTATTTATAGTCCTGAAGTCAATAAAAGAAAATATCCTTAACATTTCAAAACTACAAGTAAACAACAAATAAATAAAATGGCAATATGTTACATGTTGCTAAAATGATTATACATAAAAAATTGAGGTGTTAGACTATACATTTCAAAATTAGAAAAAAAAAGAAAATCGAAAATAGGTAAATCCACTATAAGTAAAAAATCAATTCAATGTAGAAAACAATTTTTATGATAATGTCATTACATGCATAATCAATAACTTGATTATAGTTCGGATTTAAATTTGTATAAGAATTGACAAAACCCACTTAAAATGCTTAACCCAAATGAAAATTCAAAAAAAAAATTAAATTGGACAAACAAAACATAGCGAGCATGGAAATTTGATAAGGAATTCAAAACTAAATTTTGCCAAATTTTATTTTTGCAAAAAGGCCCGGAAAACAACGTTTCTATACTATTTGCAGCCACATAAGGGCTTATGTATAAATTTGTACTTTCCTCAAGGGGTTATGGGGAGAACTCCCCTTTTGTCTTCCTCCAGGATGGCAGAGGCGTGTCACCGCTGCCGACGCTGCCAAGCCACCTACTGCTCGCCGTCTTCTACAAGTATAAGGACAGGAGAGGCCGTGTTTCACCTCTCCTCCTCGTCACTCGCTGCCTCGTAGATCTTCTCTTTATCTGTATCTCTTCTTGGACGAAACCCTAACCCTAGTTTTTCTGCCGATGGCGTCAACCGCGAATTGCCGTCGTCCTGGACCACGTCGAGCTTCCCCGAGCACACCAGGAGAACCACCTCGTCCTCCCCTATCTCCTTGTTGATGGAATCAGACCAGGAAGGCCCGAACAACGCCACCGTCCATGAATACATCTTCTCTGGCCGACACCGCCGTCACGCCATTGCCGGTGATTGCGACCTTGCCTCGCCTTCCCTTCGTCTCCTCTGCATGCACAGTTAGCTCAACTTTCCTCCCTGCATTCTATTTGCTCTAGTCATCGGGAACCTCATCGTCTTGGGAGCTCGAGAGCACCACCGTCATTCCTGCACGCCGGCAAGCCTCCGGTGAGAAAATGGAGGCGGCGCCACCAACTTTTGGTTCGCCGGGTCACCCTCTATTGAATGGGAGCAACAAATTGCTCCAATTTGCGACGAATTAACAGTGGAGATTGAAGGGTTTCGTAGCACAAAACAAATGTTTTCCTAACAAGGATAACCGAAAACGAGCCAGGATCTATTACTATGCAGATATAGAGTAACGGAGAAGGAACAATTATCATACCCTTGTGGACCTAAAGCGGGGATTACCCTCACATGGGTTGTCGTTAAAGGCAACAGATCCGACCTCAAGGTTGAGGAGTGGTTCCACGACTAGTGCCCCAAGTGTTGCACCTCATGGGATTACACACGTACGATGTAGATTATGACTCCCAGTCTCGGGCCCAACAAAGGTTGCAGAAGTAGAGCGATGGACCGAAGACTGATAGCACGACAGTGTGCTTATAGTGGAGAATTGTCAACTCCTAGCACGGCTCCAGAGGGAACCACGGTTGGAGAAGAGATAAGAGAGAGATTGTTGGATGGGAGAAAAGGGAGGGGTTCCCAACTATATAAAAGGGGGAAGGGGGGACCTTTCCCCTTGGATAAGTCATGTTGGACTATTCCCACATGGTTGGTTAGCCAAGTGGGGGTGCATCCGCACCCCCACATGGTCCCCATTTGGCCAATTTGGGCTCCCCTCCTTTTTGCCTTTTCTGTCTCCCACTTTTCCCTTAATGGGACTCTTTTGCCCGGAAGGATCATTAGTGGAATAAATGCATTTAAAAATAAAATAAAATGATATTTAATTATTAATTACACTAATTAATAATAAATATACATTTACTATTTATTTTGACTCCCGGTACCTTCTAATCACCATCAAACATTTCTCCATTAATTTCGATACTCCTTCGGAACTCTCCGATCTCTATCGGATAAATACTAGAATGATTCCGGATCTATCCTTTGGAACTAAGATCACTCTTAAATATTGTCTACCCTTAAGTGTGACACCCTACGATTTGGGATACTCCAGACATGATCGAGACCCCTCTCCGACCAATGACCAATAGCGGGACCTGGACATCCATAATGGCCCATGTGTATCCATCGAAGTTTCCGCGTAGCTTTGAACCTTAAACGTAAGTCCCCATGCCTCTTGCCTTAGTGATACTCTGCTAGTCCGATATTTGATCTTCCAGTATCTTATTCCCTGTTCATTCTTGTTAACTACATAACAATTCTACTCGTTCCCGTGTCGTTGCTTCTTCGTGACCTAGTGACATGCTTGCAATCTAATTGATGCAACTTCACCGAGTGGGCCCATGAGTATTTATCCGTCATTAGGATTGGCAAGTCCTGCTCTTGAAGGATCACCTCAACATATCCTTTTCATTACCTAAGAGACACCTTTATAATTACCCCTTCAATGTGTGATGTTTGATGCAATCAAAGTAACTTCCAAGATAGCAATTCAGATACCATCTCACTGTCAAAGGTCATGGTACTACGTTTTCGTTACCATAATGTTGTACTTAATGACTCAATCTCATTATGATAAAACATAATGGGTGTAAGTCCATCACATCATTCACCAATGACATGAATCCATTGTCAATGGAATAAATGCCCATGATAAGGAGACCTTGATCATTGATATGTCTCAAACGTATCTATAATTTCTGATGTTACATGTTGTTTTCATGCCAATTACTATATGTTTTATATACACTTATAGCATTTTTATGGATTTTTTGGGACTAACCTATTACCGGGATACCACAACGCCAGTTCCTGTTTTCTATTGTTTTTGGTTCAGAAAAGTTGTACTGGAAATATTCTCGGAATTGGACCAAACAAAATCCTGGGGTCCTATTTTTCTGTCACGTATGCGGAGTCCGCAGGAGACCCGGAGGGGGGCCACCAGGTGGACACATCATAGGGCGGAGAGCCCCCCTTGGTCGTGCCACCACGTGGTGTGGGCCCCTCGGGTTCCCACCGACATCGCCCTTTTGCATATATATACTCTTCCTCGGGAAAACCCTAAATACCCTAGCCTCCATCCACGAAAAGTTCTGTAGACGATGATGGGGTGCGTAGATGCACTCGTTGGTAAACCCAAGATAAAGGTTGTGAAGAGTGCAGCGGCAAGTTTTCCCTTAGAAAAGAAACCAAGGTTGAATCGACCAGTAGGAGGACAAGCAATTTCTGAAGGCTGATGCGGTTGATGTGGTAGGGCACACTACCGGTTCAGCAGCAACGTGGAACCTACACAACACAATCAATTCACTTTGCCCCCAACGAAGCAGTGAGGTTATCAATCTCACCGGTTTTGCTGATAACAAAGAGGTTAAATGTATGGTGTGGAAAACAGTACGAAAACAATATGAAAACAGTAGTAGAAGTGTGAAAACAATTGAATCAGTGTGAAAACAGTAATTGCAGTGGTTGTATTATCAGTATGAGAAAATGGACCGGGGTCCATAGTCCACTACTGGTGTCTCTCCATAAAATATAGATAACATGTGTGGTGAACAAATTACAGCTCGACAATTGATAGATATAAAGGCTGCACCGTAGTGCATATGCATGACATGATGATTACTATGTGATTCATGCGGGCATTACAACAAGACTCATAGACTGTTATCCAACTACATCTATGACTAATAATCCACCCTAAGAATATCATTCGAACAATCTTGGGTATTAAGTTGCAAGCAACAGGTAATCGCATTAAGCAAAGTGTGTAATATAAACAATGCAAACATTGTTGTTTTCTCCCTACTGGAAACAACACATCGCCCATTCGTCACGTGTCTGTCACTTGAGCACAAATGCAAGGGAGGCATGAACCCACTATCGAGCATAAATACTCCCTCTTGGAGTCACTAGCATCTACTTGGCCAGAGCATGTACTAACAACGGAGAGCATGCAAGATCATAAATAACATACACATGAAGATAACATGATAGATTGATAATCAAGAGACATAGCATTCAATATTCATCGGATCCCAGCAAACACAACATGTAGCATTACAATAAGATGATCTCGATCATGTAGGGCAGCTCACAAGATCTAAACATCAGACATAAAGAACGGGAACAACCAGCTAGGTACCTATATGGACCCGTAGTCCAAGGATGAACTACTCACGCATCACTCCGGACGCGGGCATGGTGGTGTACAACCTTCCGGTGATGATTTCCCCTCCCGGCAGGGTGTCGAGGAGAACTCCATACCCTGCCAAACTTGGGTTGACGATGACAGCGGGCTCGGGTGTTGTGGAAAAGTGGTTCCCTTTTAGGGTTAACTATCTGAGGGGGTTATTTAGGCGAAAGGGCGATGGCGGTGGTCGCCCGAGGGGTCCACAACACCATGGCGCAGCTAGGGGGCGCGCTGCCCTATTGTGTGGCCCCTCTCCGGGTCTCTTTGGGACTCCGTGGACCTTCGGGAATTCTAAGACTTTTGGGATTCGATTTTTCCATTTCCAAGAATATTTCTGGAACAACTTTTCTGAAAGTAAAAACAACAAAAAACAAGTGCTCGCTCCGTGGCATCTTGTCAATAGGTTAGTACCAGAAAATCGATAAAAATGACATAAAGTGTGTAGAAAACATGTAGCAAATAACATGGAACATCATAAATTATGGATACGTTTATGACGTATCAACATCCCAAGCTTAGTTCCTACTCGTCCCCGAGTAGGTAAACGATAAAAACACATAATTTCTGAGGTGACATGCTACCGACATAAACTTGATCATCAATATTGTAAAAGCATATGTAAGCTGAGATAATAGTACTTTAAACACAAGCATGATAGATATAATTCTAGCAATAAAACATAGCAATCACTTTGCATCATGATAAGTAACACAAATAAAAGATCATGAATAATAATGCACTCGCAAGTTATACGTTTGTTTCAAGCACAAAGATAACATAGCAAAGTGATATTTCGCTTGTCCTTAAGAGTGTGGCAAAACATAAATGTCAGGACACCTTCAAAGTTTAAGAGGAAGACTAGAAAAAATAATTTTAGAGCAAGTAATAACACATCATGAAGAAATTAATAATGTTTCTAGGAACAATGCACATTAAACTCAGAATAGAAACTATGCTCTCTCAACTGTGCATAAAGTTAGAAGATGGAGACTCAACAAAAAAAGTAAAAGAAAGGCCCTTCGCAGAGGGAAGAATGGATCACTCATGTGCTAGAGCTTTTCATTTTATTAAACAGAGGTATAAAATGTTTGACACCCCTCCCAACCTTTCTTACACAAACCATGGCTAACCGAATCCTCGTGTGCCTTCCAACAATCACATACCATGGAGGAGTGTCTATTTTAGAGAGGTGTGTATGCTTATGTCAACGAATGGTAAATAGAAAATACAGTACGTCACAAGCCAACTAGACTTCACAAGAGCGGCTCCCATTGAAGGATGCAACTGGGTAGAAGGTCATCCCTCTTTCTCTTTTGTTTACACAATTATGCTTTGACCGATAAATCATGGGGGAAAATAGTGAAGAGAATTTGTTTGTATTAATTTGGGGCTGGGCACCCCGCTGCCAGCTCTTCTATGAATTGGATAAGAGGATGAAGCCACTAGTCGAGGGTGTGAAATCCAATCAACAAGTGAGATAAAGATTCTCTATTCATGTCCTCATGATCTAAAACAGGAACACAAAACATGAGTAATTTTGAAACTTTTAAAGCAAATTTACTTTGGAGTGGTTAAGTACCACATGTAGGTAGGTGGTGGACATTTGGCATACTTTGTTTTTGGGAGTTTGATGCACGAGTAGAGCTCATACTCGGTACGGGTTGAGGCTAGCAAAAGACTGGGAGCGACAAATCAAGAGAGCATAATGGCCATAATCATGCACAACGACAAAACTATCTTTAGTCAAAGCATAAATGGTACTACAAGTTCAAAAAATAAATGATCATAGAGGCTATAAGTGACTGGTTTGTAGTCATAAACATGGTGTAAGCATGCACCAAGTCAACCAAATAAAACATTCAAAGGAGAACACCACAAATTTATGCTTCATTATGACAAGAACAACTCATGATTCTTTCAATGACACATTAAACACTCTCAACTATTTGAGACAAACCATGCTACAAAAATAACCACTAAGATTTAGAATTAAAATAACATCTAGCATGACATGAAATTCTAGCCACAGTCTATATAAGCTTCTATTTGCATCGTTATAAATTCTACCACATGCATCAATTTATTTTCCCAACAAGCACCATACAAAATATGTTTTAACAAAAGATCTCTAAATGATAAAGCAAGAAATCATGATAGTACTCACATAACTCTACTAAAACTAACATCTCTGAATAAGAGATGCATGAAAACATGAGATAAACATGAATTTTGCAGCAGCTAGAAGAAAAACTAAGAATACGAGCATAACGAGTATTCAAATGAAAAAGCGGAGCATGTATCTCTCCCAAGCAATAATTCTAGATTACAATGGTGTTTATTGCAGCAAGGAAACAAAAGAAAACATAACGGAAAAATAAAAGACGCTCCAAGAAAATTTCATATGATGTGACCGATAAAAAATATAGTTTCACTAGAAGTGAACTGATAATTTGTTGATGAAGAAGGGGATGTCTTGGGAATCCCCAACATTACATGCTTGAGTCTTCTTAGAATTTTATGGGATGAACCACGCAGGCATCCCCAAGCTTTGACCTTGCACTCTTCTTGATCACATTATATCACCCTATTCTCATGACCCTTCAAAACTTCCTTCACACCACACTCAAAGAGTAATTCGCATTAGAGGGTTAGTGCAATAATAAAAAATTCATTTGTTCTATATGGGCACAAGTGCTATCGATACTTTTAAACATTAGCTACAGTCTGTAAAGATCAAATATTTTCAGGGCACTTACGTTGCTCAGATCAAAAAACTTACAGAACAAAAAAGTTTAAGAATTAGTTGAGGAATAATAAAAAAAAATCAGGTCATCCTTATCTTTCTGGATTTTATACGATTTTTACGGTGGACAGCAGAAATCTGTTTCCCGCGTAGAAATCCAAAACCAACTCCAACTTTGTTAGAAACTTTACTTGGCACAACTAATACATGAAAATAAAGATACAAAGGAGTTGATGCAGAAGTATACAACCCCTTTACTAAAAAAACAGAGAAAAACAAAGCAAAAAATAAAACCATGGGTTATCTCCCAAGAAGTGCTTTTCTTTAATGCCTTTTAGCTAGGCCCAGAAAAGTGGATTCACGTGTTTTCTAGTGAAGAAGCATTCAAATCAAAATAAGTAAATTTCTCAATAATGCATTGTATTTTATCTAAATGGGTTTCAAATATTCCTCTCTTAGAACTTTTAGGTATACTATTCTCATCAAATAAATTCTCAGGAATAATCCAGTCAAAATTCTTTTCTTGGGCTTCATGCAAGGCCATCAATTTAAAGGGGATTGGTATTTTCTCCTTTTCATTCCTAGGTTCAGCTTTTTTGAGAGCACCAACAACATCTACACATGATACTAGCTTATTGAAATGATCGAAAACTTTTCTAGCTTCTATAGCAACATCTCCAAATTATTTAAGCATGATTTCTAGGATAAAATTTCTTTCTTCGATATCTTAAATATTATCCAAGTTGAGGAACATATGCTGCAGTGTGGGATGAAGGTTAACAAACCTAGCTTGTAACATGTGAATTAAAGAAGTTGCAGCAGTTCCATAATTTGGAGCAAGTTCTACTATGGAATTTTCCTCAAAATTTTCATGCTTACTAACATGATTAAAAAAATTCTTTAATGGTATCCTTTCCAAGTATAGTACCACTACCAACTTTAAGATCTTTCAGGGTAAACTTAGGCAGCAACATGATGAAGAAAAACAACAAGGTAATAAAAATAAGAACTAGAATAAGAACTATTTTTTGTGTTTTTTTGATAAAGAGAAGCAAACAAGACAAAATAAAATAAAATAAGCAAAACTATAACAAAGTAAAGAGATTTGAAGTGAGAGGCTCCCCTTGGAGAAATTCTCTTCCTCCCCGGCAACGGCGCCATAAATTTAGCTTGATGCGTGTGAACGCACGTTCATTGGGAGAACCCAAGAGGAAGGTATGAAGAGCGTAGCAACAAGTTTCCCCTCAGAAAGAAACCAAGGTTGAATCGACCAGTAGGAGGAAGGAGTAACTTCAGAAGGTTGATGTAGTTGAGATGGTAGGGCGCACTACCGGTTCAGCGCCAACGTGGAACCTACACAACAAAATAAAATCACTTTGCCCCAACAAAGCAGTGAGGTTGTTAATCTCACCGGTTTTGCTGAACACAAAGAGGTTAAACGTATGGTGTGGAAAAAAGTATGGGAACAATAGGAAAACAGTAGCAGTAGTGTGAAAACTGTAATTGCAGTGGTTGTATTATCAGTATGAGAAAATGGACCGGGGTCCACAATTTACTAGTGGTGTCTCTCCATAGAAGATAAGTAACATGTGGGGTGAAAAAATTACAGCTGGGCAATTGATAGAAATGAAGGTTGTACCATAGTGCATATGCAAGACATAAAGATTACTATGTGGTTCGTGCGGGCATTACAACAAAATACATAGACCGCCATCCAACTGTATCTATGACTAATAATCCACCCTTCGAATATCAGGTGAACAAACGTTGGGTATTAAGTTGCAAGCAACAGATAATCGCATAAGCAAAGTGTGTAATTTAAACAATGTAAACGAAGTAAACATCGTTGTTTGCTCCCTAATGGAAACAACACATCCTCCATCCGTCACGTTTTTGTCACTCGAGCACAGATGCAAAGGAGGCATGAACCCACTATCGAGCATAAATACTCCTTCTTGGAGTCACTAGCATCTACTTGGCCAGAGCATCTACTAACAAGGGAGAGCATGCAAGATCATAAATAACATATGCATGAATACAACATGATAGATTTATAATCAGAAGACATAGCATTCAACATTCATCGGATCCCAGCAAACATAACATGTAGCATTACAATAAGATGATCTCGATTATGTAAGGCAGCTAACGAGATCTAAACATGAGGCATAAAGTGGATAAGAAAACCATCTAGTTACTGCTATGGACCCGTAGTCCAGGGATAAACTACTCACGCATCACTACGGAGGCGGGCATGATGGTGGAGACCCCTCCGGTGATGAATTTCCCTCCCGACAGGGTGCCGGGGAGAGCTCCAAAACCCTCCCGATCTCGGGTTGACGATGACGGTGGCCTCGGGTGTTTCTCGGGAAGAAGTGGTATATTGTTAGGGTTAACGTATTGGGGGAAAAAATAGGCGAAAGGGCGATGGTGGTGGACGCCCGAGGGGCCCACACCACCCCAGGCGCGGCCAGGTACTACTAGGAAAATGGGCATCAGTGGCGCATCATTTTGGGAATCAGTGGCGCACCATGGTGCGCCGCTACTATTGCGCCACTGATTCCCCAGGGAATCAGTGGCGCACCACATTGGTGCGCCACTGATTCTCCAGGGAATCAGTGGCGCACCAATGTGATGCGCCACTGATTCCTCAATGATGCGCCACTGATTCTATGGGGAATCAGTGGCGCATGACTTTGGTGCGCCACTGATTCTCTAGAGTATGCATGCACTTTAGAGAATCAGTGGCTCACTATACTGATGCGCCACTGATGCTCTGTGCCACTGATTCCTTTGGGGATACGCCACTGATTCTTGGATCGAGTGATGGCGGGTGGGTTCGTGCGACTATGCGTGGAGACGCGCGATATATCCTCCAGGAGACCAGGACGAATCCGTGGCGCACCGTGCTAACGGTGCCCGTGGCCTAAAGAGAGAAATTAAATAGTCTAAACATCCGAAGAAGATATGAAATGTTGTCTACCCTTCTGGTTGATGCTTTGTTATGTTCAAAACAAATCACTGCAATTTAACAAAATGCGTTGATTAATTTAGAACAAAATATTAATTAATTTTGTGCATTCTTCAGAGGATAAACCATCATTTTTTTATTAATATTATTTTATCTAGCAAACAAATCAATATAATCCACAAATCTATGGAGAATACATGGGTGGCAGGAATCAGTGGCGCACCACTAGACGGTGCGCCACTGATGCTACTGGGCATACGTGGTACATAGAATCAGTGGCGCACCACTAGGCGATACGCCACCGATGCTCCGTAGCATCAGTGGCGCATTGCCTAGTGGTGCGCCACTGATTCTATTACGTATACATAGGTGCCGGGTATCAGTGGCGCACGAACATCGGTGCGCCACTGATGCTTGGACCATCAGTGGCGCACGGTTACATGTGCGCCACTGATGCATGTACATGTATGCTCCCAGCCGCATCAGTGGCGCAACGGCTACATGGTGCGCCACTGATGCTAAGTCACCTATACCATTTTTCCTAGTAGTAGGGGGCGCGCCA
>JAPCYS010003058.1:0-35074 GCA_028641055.1 Alopecurus myosuroides
GCGGCTGCTCCAGTGAAGAGGAAAGGGTGAATGGTGCCTGTCGATCGTGACGAAGAAGAGCATCTCCGCGATGCAGAGGGAAGGACAGATTCCTCCTGAAGACTCCATGTGCGTGCGGGTGCCGGCGAAAGGAGAGGAGATGCCCTGACCACGCGCCAACGAGCGTGTTGCCTTCTCGGAGCATGTTGTCTGAGGTTTGTCTTTTCCCCTCCACCCGTTCCTTCTCAGGCTGTTGTATGTCTATGGTATACAGCTGCACGATCTTCCCCCAACGCGGTGCAGCACATTTCGTGCTTCATTGTACTGTGTGAATGCTTCCTTGGCATTCGCCCACATTGGGGGCTGTGGAAGGCTATCTTCCAGGTGAAGATTCACCGGGAGAAAGCTCCGGCTGGTGAGAAGGTTGGGGAGCCGTTGGCGACTGGAGGCTTTGGAATCCATCCGACCCACAAGTTCCCGTATCTGGAGATTAACTTCGTCGAGTCAGCTCAGGGATGGCGTCGGAAGTGGTTCTACGTCCAGGACAATGACGCGGGTGGCGTTCCTAAATTCAAGCCATTAGTGATCTTGAAGCGAAGAAAATCTTGGGCGCACAAGCTATCACCCGAAGAATCTAAGGCGATGTCTCCTCTGCTCGCACAAGTTGCACAACTTCGATGGAAGGACCAGGGGCCTCTGCTGAACGGGATCCACTTGGCGAGTGTCTTCCTGTGCCGGAGGGTTCAGCCGCTGCAAGACAGGCCTACCACCATGTGGGAGTTCTCGGGCGTCAACGACCCGAGCTGGACATACGACGATATTCTCTCGAACATTGAGTTCGAGAAGAAGATCACTGCCATCACGAGCTTGAATAAGGGGGAGGACTACTCGCCATGTACTTTCGTACCCTTCGGCGCTGAGCATCCTCCGAGTGATGTAAGTTTTTTCCTTCTTCTTGTCTTGTACTTTTCTCTTTTTGAGTTCTTGTCGATCTAGTCCGTTTCTTCCTTTCTACCTTCTCTTTGTAAAACCAGGACGTGGTGAAGTGCTACCCGCCACTTTCCGCGGACGACGGGTGCTCGGACCTTCTTGCGAGCAACTTCTAAGCCCCTCCCAACACTAGCGTCGCGAATGCGGAGTTGAGTGAAGAGCAGGAAGACGTGGAGGAGGAGGAAGAAGAGGACGACCATCAACTTTGCCACCACAAGCGCCGCAGGGTGGAGGACGATGAGGTGACCTCTAAAGACAAGTCCTTGAGCGAGGACACTGTAGAGGAGATCGAACCCCAGCCTATTCGGTGACTCCCCTAAATGTGCTTCCGCCCATGATCCAGCAGTTA
The DNA here is from genome assembly GCA_028641055.1 of Alopecurus myosuroides. Classification (NCBI taxonomy): domain Eukaryota; kingdom Viridiplantae; phylum Streptophyta; class Magnoliopsida; order Poales; family Poaceae; genus Alopecurus; species Alopecurus myosuroides. Next base: position 1,319 of record JAPCYS010003058.1, read on the forward strand.
AAGAATCCCACTGCCTGGGACTTGGTTAACCTCGACAAGGACGAGTAAGTTTTGTACTCTGACGAGATGACATTACCTCTTTATTTTCCGCTCTTAACTTTTGCTTAGTCTCGTGGTCATTGGCAAGGATCAGTTCGCGTCTTGTGCTCAGTCCGTGAAGCCGAAGGGAGTTTCCACGGGCCCTGCTCGAGTTCCAAGTCCTCTTCGACGACCTCCAAGCCCTTCGAAGGTTGCTGATACTTCCGAGTATGCGATTCCTAGCTTGGCAGTCGAGCAGCCTTGGGATGTCGGGGCGTCGGCGAGCAAAGAGGTCTCAGCTAGTTCACCTGACCCTTTGTCAAACCCGAATGGCAAGGTAAGGCTTTCTTTTCTTCCAGTAATTGTTGTTTTTTTTATCGGGTGCACGGCAGTACTCCCGATGGGAGTAGCCCCCGAGTCAGTGTCGACTGTTTGCAGCCGGTCATAGACTCAAGTTACGTCTTTGCTTTTACACCCTTTTTTATCTTGGTTTTTATCGGGTGCACGAGAGTGCTCCCGATGGGAGTAGCCCCCGAATCTATATTCGACTCCGTGCAGTCGTGTATAGGCTCAAGCGATACTTTACTGACCCGCGAAATTATTTGCAGGCCATCCTTGATTCCCTAGTCGCCTTCGGGCGTCGTCTTGCTGTGGCTGAGGAGGAATGTGTTTCTCTTCGCCAAGAGCGCGATCAGTGTCTTCAAGACGTCCGTTCTTCAAGAGGTGAGTTACCATATGCTTCGCATCTCGACTTTGTTTCTTCTGGTTCCATCATTGTTGATTTGCTTGCATCGTGTTGCAGACGAGGCCGCCCGCGCTAACAGTGAGAAGACTGAGGCTCAGACTCGGATGAAGGATCAAGAGAAGGAGTTGGAGTCTACCCGAAGGGAGCTAAAGTACACTCGCAAGGATGCGGCTGATGGTATTGCAGAATCTCGCGAGTCCCTGATGCAGTTGGAAGACGCGGGTGTGGCCCATGACAACCAGATGACTGACACCCTTCGTCCTACAACTCAGGCTTTGGCGGGTATGCTATTTGTCCATTCGCGTTTTATCTTGTTACTTTCCCCTTCCTCTCGTGACTTGCTCCATTCTTCTGTAGATGTGCTTGGCATCGCCCTGACGCTTCCTGGAGAGATCCGGGTAGATGCCTTAGCAGATGTCTGCACTCAGCTGCAGGAGCATGGGAACAGGGCGTGCTTCTCTCTTCGTGACGCTTCTCGAGTGTTGTCGCAGCTGCATCAGTGATTGCTTGCGGGGATGCCAGTTCTATTGACCCTTGAGGGCCTCCTGCAAGTTTTCCTTGGTGAAGGCGATCTTCTTCAGGAGTACACTCTCGCCCAGACCGAGTGCGGAGCCAAGACAGCCATCCAGTTCGCCTTGGCGCACAATGTCTCGGGTGACATGGAGAAGGTGTACTCGGAGCTTCCTCGGGATGCCTTAGGCAAAAAGGTAGCGCTCCGACCTTTTGGCGACCGTGCTAAGAAGCTAGCGAAGATGCTTTCTGAGCTAGTTTCTCACCGCCGTACTACGAAACCTTCTGCGAGCGGGGCCACTTCAGGGAAGTCCGTTGCTCCTTAGGATAGATAATGTTTCTGCTTGTGTATGTCTGGCTATGTAATGAACCTTTTAGAAGTATTATATGCTATATTTTCTAAGTGAAGGGTTTAAAGTGTCAGCACTTGTTATTTTTCCTTACTTTGTATTCTCCCAATGGGAGTAGCCCCCTAGCACTCGAAGGTGTTTTCATGATACATCGTCGAGTGATATTCAGCCTTGTGACTGAAGCCGCCCTGTGTCCTGTACTTTTTGCAGGTTGTGGACTCTGACGGGGGATCATCGAGTGCTCCTGCTCCTTCGACTACGCCGTTGCTGACAGATACGGGTATGTTTGCTTCTCTTTGTGGCCGTGTGGCTGATGGCGAGTGTAAGCTGAAAGCTTTGCAAGGTGTGGCGGATTGGGTATTTCTGTGTTTTGACTTACAGATTTGTGTTTGCAATTTTCCGAGCTTGTGGACGAGGATTTGGCCCAGGTGGGAAACCGGGACGTCAAGAAGAAACGGAAGACCGAGGAGACTTCCCCTGTTGGGGACACGCCCAAGGTTTGCCGGAAACGGCGGAAGGTCCCAGACGACGCCCAGATCTTTAATCTTGAATGAGGGAACGTCAGCTCTTCCTCATGAGTTTTCTTCCTTGGTTTGTGCTTTTCTGCCATTCGTGCTTTCCATTGAAACTTACGGTTTTTTTCTGCCATCTGTGCTTTCCTACGAAACTTATGGGTTTTTTCTCTTTTCTTCAATCTCCACCCCGTCTCTCTAAAACTTGGGAAGAGGAAGAGGAAAGTTTCTCGTCGGGTTTACAACTCCCAGGCCTCCCTCAACATCCCCGTCATCCTGGAGCACGACACTTACATGGATCCAGACAAACCGCATCACTCTAGCCAGCCGGAGGCCTCGGCAACTGAGGACTTGGAAAGGGCGGCAGATGTGGGTCGTTCCTTGGTCCGTCGGGATGAGGAAACGATGGATCTTCCGACGTTCGAGGCATCTGAACGCCAGAAGATCAAGGAGGAATGCTTCGACAACCAAGATTACGTGCTTCCGGGCTATGAGCACAGGTTTGTGCCCGTGCCCCATCCGCGCTCCAGCAAAGCCCCCACGGGCTCTTACGTCTATCGGGGGAATGACTTTCCGCCCGAAAGAGGTAATGAAGGAAGTGTTCTCCTACTTGGAGAGCCAATTTTAGCGGTATAGTAAAGATTTCTGCATATGCTCGGGCGTGTTCGCCTTATGAACACGGTAAGTTCCTCCCTCGGACCCGGCCGACATTGATAAGATAACTGCTTGCCCTATCCCCATCCCCGCTCCGGCGCGCACCGCCTCATCCCTGCACATCCTTTGATGCTGGCACCTCTGGAAGCATACGAACGGGGTGGTGTTCGACGGGCTTGCTCCCTCCCTCGCCCGAGCCAGGCGCCTCTGCCATGACGATGCCATCCTCTGACGTGCTCGGCTTCCCATGGACAAACATGATGACGTCGATCTGCCATGACGATGCCATCCTCTGGCGTGCTCGGCTTCCTATGGCATAGGTGTCTCGCACGGGCCAGGCTCCTCGGACGGTATCCTGATGCATATTAGCTGATACTCCTACATCTTTGGAAACAATATAGAAATATAGAACAGTATGGTTATCACGTGATGCGGTTAAGGTCATGCTGATGCCTATAGATTGGAATAAAAAAGGTCATGCATAGAAATCTTGCCTTGACTGAGTGAACCTCCAAATTTTGGCTTAGCTATCCACTTAAAATAAATAAAATGGAGCGGTCTGAGCATAAGGCACAATATAGATACTCGTCCGATCCGGGAAAAGTGTCGCAAATTGTATGAATTTTGTACTACGACACATTGCTGGAGGTCGAGCAAAAACCTACAGTTTAGTTCTGGCAGGAATCAGAGATACTGGTCGATGATACCCGCGCGGCCAGCCTGCTGGCGCTTGTTGGGCCGATATGGGCCAGGAGCTGGCTGGCTCTCGAGCTTTTATTTTGTCCGTATGATACGGACCGTATTAGTACGCTCGTTACGCGTTACACGTTTTAGTACCACATCGCCCAGCAGGTAGACCTGGAACCGGCGTATAGGCTACCTTCTGGCTCGTGTCTTCACCGCGCGGCAAGCGCGATTAGCAAACATAAAGCGATAAATCAGCAGCAAAATGTTAGGAATTTAGGCAATTTACAGATTAATTAATCCAAGTATAAACCACGATCATGACGTAAGCATACTGATAATTAACCATATTCATGCATACTAGGTTGACAGTAGACACATCTACGCAAGCTACTAGTATCGCACACATGGAAATAACAAGGGCAGGGATAAACGTGTTATACCCTGCAGGTAGTCGTAGCAGAGGCGGTGGCAGCAGCGGCGGCAGCAGCAGCTCGTTCGGCTTCGGAGGCCATGTTGATGATGAGGTAGTAGTCGAAGTAGACGTACGGCAGCGAGCAGTCGCGTGACAGTGGGTACAGAGCGTATGAGTTGTGTGTTTGTGCCCGCCCCTGCGACCTCAATATATAGGCACGGTAGGAGAACGGTCAGCTCACAAATCAATTTGGCGTTTACTACAGCCGTTAACACGTGACTCCGTTTCCAACTGCCAAAATAAAGGCATCGGCTCGGCTCATTCCCGCAACCCACGGCGCGGCGCGTCGTGACGAGGCGAGGCGTGGCGAGGCGGGCGGCGGAGGAGGAGGAGCGCGCGTGTGGAACACCTCCACTACTCCTCTCTCTTCATACCAACTCACACTAGTGGGGAGAGAGCTCACCTTATAAACTGGTGCAAAACTCTCCCAACTAGCAATGTGGGACTAAACTCCCACCATTTGCTATGGCAGCATGGGCCTTAGGGATTAAATGGAAATTGCCTAATGGGCCTGCTAGCCCATGCGAATTTCAGCAATCCCCCACCAGATCCCGAAGACCCATGTGTTGTCCTCTGTTCCATTCACTGTTTTTATATACCGGCATTTTCAGTGGAGACCCGTTAAGGTGGAACATCCACCTAGAACAAGTAGCTACACTACATCACAACTGAACAATGGACTATGCCTTGAATTGTCAGTTTGGCGTAAAATAGTTTCACTAAATGTCTTGCCAGTACTAGGCTGCCGAAGGCTGACCCCTCGGGTGGAGCATATTAGTCATACTTCTGGCCTATTCATGAACTTATTAGAGATCACCCAATCTCATAGACTGTGACCAGCAGTCAGGATCATATAGGTGTGTTCCTCCAAAGATCGCTCTGTAGGATAGCATCTTGCTTATACAAGCCTTGGAACACATTAAGACAAAAGTCAACCTGCCATACAGTTTTTGAGAGTACTGCATCTCCAGTGGAGTGGGTTAGTAAAAATTACTCTCCTCAGTTAACCACTAGCTTGTTTTCTCAGGTCCCACTTCACGGGATCTCCGATCACATAGGTTGGGTTACTGCCATGGCAACTCATGTGGGTCTCATACCCATCTCCCTCGATGCACTTTCTATCACAACACGTGATAGCCCTTTAGTAAAGGGATCTGCCAGATTTTTAGCCGACTGGATATAATCCACCGCTATCACTCCGGAGTTTCTTAAATGTCTGACAGCTTTTAATCTCATTTTTATGTGCTTTGTGGACTGTGCATTGTCCTTTGAACTCTTCACCTTGACAATCACTGTTTGATTGTCACAGTTCATAAGGATAGCCGGTACTGGCTTTTCAACCACAGGCAAGTCCATCAAAAGATCTCGAAGCCATCCTGCTTCGACACTAGACGTCTAATGCTGTCAATTCTGCTTCCATTGTCGATCTCGTTAAGATCGTTTGCTTGCAAGACTTCCAGGAAACAGCACCACCTCCAAGGGTAAACACATACCCCGTTGTGGCTTTCATCTCATCAGCATCAGAGATCCAATTCGCATCACAATACCCTTCAAGTACCGAAGGATATCCACTGTAGTGAAGTCCATGGTTCACGGTACCTTTCAGATAGCGCATAATTCTTTCTACAGCATGCCAATGCACATCACCCGGATTGGAAACAAACCGGCTTAGTTTGCACACAGCAAACATGATGTCAGGCCTCGTAGCGCTCGCTAGATACATGTGAACCAATTACTTGAGAATACCTCAGCTGATCCTTAGTTGTGCCTTCGAACTTTCGAATCCGCACACTAGGATCATATGGCGTTGGAGAAGTTTTGCAGTCCGAATATCCAAAACGACTCAAAACCTTCTCAACATAATGGGATTGCAGAAGTGTAATCCCACCCTCATTGTTTCTCAATAGCTTGATGTTCAAGATAACATCAGCCACACCAAGATCTTTCATCTCAAAGTTCTGGGATAGAAATGACTTAACCTCATTGATTACTTTGAGGTTGGTCCCAAATATCAGTATGTCATCAACATACAAACACAAAATAACTCCTTCGCCCCCACCATGGCGATAGTATACACATTTGTCAGCTTCATTAACAACAAAGCCAACAGATGTTAAAGTTGTATTGAACTTCTCATGCCATTGCTTAGGTGCTTGTTTCAGCCCATATAAAGATTTCAGTAATTTACACACCCTTTCCTTCTTGACCATCTAACACAAAGCCATCTGGCTTGCATATAGATTTCCTCGTCTAACTCTCCATTTAGGAAAGCCGTCTTAACATCCATCTGATGGACGAGAAGACCATGCGAGGCCGCCAACGAGAGTAATACTCGAATGGTGGTCAGTCTGGCCACAGGTGAATAAGTGTCAAAGAAATCTTCATCTTCTTTCTGGGAATAACCCTTGGCCACAAGTCTAGCCTTGTACTTTTCAATCGTACCATCAGGCCTAAGCTTCTTTTTGAACACCCACTTACATCCTAATGGTTTACAGCCATAAGGACGTTCAGTGATCTCCCACGTTCCATTAGCCATGATGGAATCCATCTCGCTACGGACCGCTTCTCTCCAGTCAGCATCTGGAGATGCATAAGCTTCTGAAATAGAAGTGGGAGTATCATCCACAAGGTACACAAGGAAATCATCACCAAAGGACTTTGCAGTCCTCTGTCTCTTGCCCCTACCAAGGGTTTCCTCGTCATCCTTCTCAGGATTCTCATCATGTGTTTGTTCATAATATTCCATAGGAATGGCAGGTTCAGGAGTCTCCTCTGATTCCTGTCTAGAAGTGCTTTGCATATCTCTCATAGGAAAAATATCCTCAAAGAATGTAGCATCTTTAGACTCCAAAATCGTACCGACCTTCACGTCAGGTACCTCAGATTTCACTACTAGAAATCTATAGCCAACGCTATTCTTAGCGTATCCCAAATTAACGCAATCCACGGTCTTTGGTCCAAGTTTACGCTTTTTGGGGATCGACACATTGACTTTTGCCAAACAGCCCCAAGTACGTAAGTACGAGAGTGTTATTTTTCTCTTCTCCCATTGCTCATAGGGAGTGACCTCATTGTCTTTCGTCGGAACTTTATTCAGGACATGACATGATGTCAATATAGCCTCCCCCCACCATGCTTTGGATAAACCCGATGTATCTAACATGGCGTTAACCAAATCTGTTAGAGTACGGTTTTTCCTTTCGGCAACCCCATTTGACTGAGGTGAATAGGGAGGCGTCCTCTCGTGAATAATGCCATGTTCCGCACAGAAAGAGTCAAACTCATTAGAGAAATACTCTCCACCACGATCTGACCGGATTCGTTTAATTTTCTTTTCAAGTTGATTCTCAACTTCTGCCTTATAGATTTTAAAGTAGTGTAGAGCCTCATCTTTAGTGTTTAACAGATATACATAGCAAAACCTAGTGGAATCATCTATTAACGTCATGAAGTATCTCTTTCCACCTTTAGTCAACACACCATTCATCTCACAGAGATCAGAATGTATGAGTTCTAATGGCGCCAAGTGTCTCTCCTCCTCAGCCTTGTGGGCTTGCGAGGTTGCTTTGCTTGTACACACGAATGGCACTTAGAACCTTTGGCTAAAGTGAAACTTGGAATTAAATTTAGTTTTGCTAACCGCGTCATGCAACTGAAACCAACGTGACAAAGACGTGAATGTCAATCTTCTGTTTCATTAACACTCGAATGAATATTGTTCACGACTTTATTACAAAAATCAGCGAGGGAAAAGCGGAACAGACCTCCGCACTCATACCCTTTTCCAACAAACAGTCCATATTTCGTTACAACTACTTTATTGGACTTGAAAACCAACTTAAATCCTTCTCTACATAGAAGGGAGCCACTAAAGAGATCCTTCTTGATGGCGGGGACATGCTGCACGTTCTTGAGCTGCACGATCCTTCCTGAAGTAAATTTCAGATCGACCGTGCCAACACCAAGTACAGAAGCACTTGCGCCGTTCCCCATCAATACGGACCCGTTCCTTGTGACCTGATAAGAAGAAAAGAATGAGATGTCAGCACACACATGAATGTTTGCACCTGTGTCAATCCACCAATCAGTAGACTGACAAACTGAAAATACAGTAAACAAATTACCATACCCAGATGCCCCATTCTCATTGTTGCTCACGATCATGTTGACAGCCTTGGAATCCTGTCCTGGCTTCACATACTTCTTTGGGCACTTCCCAGCCCAGTGTTCCAGTGAACCACAAGTGAAGCAGCCATCTTTCTTCTTATCCTTCTTGAAGGTCTTCTTAGCCTTCTTCTTGAAGTCGGTATTCTGCTGGACACCAGTCCTCGCCTTGTTCTTGTGGGAGTTGTAGTTCTTCTGTACCATATTGGCCGCAGAAGTCGCTTCATTCCCTTTTCCATGCGAGTCCTTTGCCCTCGAATTCTGCTCAACACTCAGATGGCCGATGACATTCTCTACTGAGAATTCACGCCTCTGATGTTTCAGAGTAGTGGCAAAGCTCCTCCAGGAATTAGGCAGCTTGGCGATTATGCATCCCGCGACATATTTGCCCGGTAACACGCACTTGAGAATTTCAAGCTCCTTAGCGATGCACTGTATCTCATCAGCCTGCTCCAAAACAGAACGGTTTTCGACCATTCTGTAGTCATGGAACTGCTCTATACTGTACATCTCGCTGCCAGCATCGGTTCCGCCGAATTTGGATTCGAGCGCCTCCCACAAGTCCTTGGCAACCCGCACATGTAAATATGCGTCAACAACTTCTCTCCGATCACGCTTAGAACGTATCCAACAAAGACGACGGTGGCATCCCTAAACGCCTTCTCCTGATCAGGAGTAATCGTTTCCGTGGGAGTGACACCGACGACCCAGAACACGTTCATAGCCGTGAGCCATAAGAATGTTTTGATCTGCCAACGCTTAAAGTACGTCCCCGTAAACGGGTCCGGTTTCAGTGCAGTAGCAAAACCATGAATTGAAAATTGCCTACACATATTAGGTTTTTGGATTGTTAGGAATTTAGGCAATTTACAGATTAAATTAATCCAAGTATAAACCACGATCATGACGTAAGCATACTGATAATTAACCATATTCATGCATACTAGGTTGACAGTAGACACATCTACGCAAGCTACTAGTATCGCACACATGGAAATAACAAGGGCAGGGATAAACGTGTTATACCCTGCAGTTGGCCAATTGGCAGTAGTCGTAGCAGAGGCGGCGGCAGCAGCAGCGTTGGCGGCCTCAGCAGCAGCAGCGACCTCGGTGGCAGCAGCGGCGGCAGCAGCAGCTCGTTCGGCTTCGGAGGCCATGTTGATGATGAGGTAGTAGTCGAAGTAGACGTACGGCAGCGAGCAGTCGCGTAGGAGACGCTCCCCAAAAACCTAATCGCCCCTCTCCCGTACAGGATCTAGAGAGGCGGGGTTTCGGAGGCCTGCTCTCCCGTCGGCCGTGTACGCGGTAGAAGGGATGGGATCACCGGAGGCAGCAACAGAGAGAGGAACGACAGTGGGTACAGAGCGTATGAGTTGTGTGTTTGTGTCCGCCCCTGCGACCTCAATATATAGGCACGGTAGGAGAACGGTCAGCTCACAAATCAATTTGGCGTTTACTACAGCCGTTACCACGTAATCAATGCGCCGTTTTACTGCGCGCGGTTAACACGTGATCAATGCGGCGTTTTACTGCGCGCGGCTGTTACCAAAATAAATGTGACGCAATAGACAGCAATAAATATGACGTCTCATATTATTGGCGTGTCTGTTGACTCCGTTTCCAACTGCCAAAATAAAGGCATCGGCTCGGCTCATTCCCGCAACCCGCGGCGCGGCGCGTCGTGACGAGGCAAGGCGTGGCGAGGCGGGCGGAGGAGGAGGAGGAGCGCGCGTGTGGAACACCTCCACTACTCCTCTCTCTTCATACCAACTCACACTAGTGGGGAGAGAGCTCACCTTATAAACTGGTGCAAAACTCTCCCAACTAGCAATGTGGGACTAAACTCCCACCATTTGCTATGGCAGCATGGGCCTTAGGGATTAAATGGAAATTGCCTAATGGGCCTGCTAGCCCATGCGAATTTCAGCACAAAATAATGGTGATCGTCCATGGGCTTGACAGCATTCCGGTTTCCTGGAAACGCAAACTGGGCATGTCTCATGTCGCGTTCTATGGATGCTCACACTGGATGTAAGCCCGAATTCGAAAACGCTCTTTGTCGAGCGCGCGAGCGCTCGCTCGGTGCGCGCGTCCGATTGTTTTTTGTCCTAACGTCCGCGTGGTGGGGTCCCCTCTATTCCCTTTTATTTTTTTCGTTTCCTTTCTCTTGTTCAAATTAATTCGAAACGGTTCTATCCCCTAAATGCCTCTCCCTCCCCCTTCCACCGGCAGAGACTGTCCGTAATCGACGGCGACGAGCGTCGTCTCGATTTGTCCGCCGCCGGCCGGACTCCGCGCGTAACACAGGTCTCTGGACGGCGGGGCGGCGCAGTATCGTTGCCTTTCATCCTCCCCCTTCTCCTCTGTCTCCGGCACTGCAAACTTCACCATCGACGGCGACGAGCGTCGTCTCGATTTATCCGCCGTCTGCCGGACTCCGCCGTATCACAGGTTATCGGATGTCGGGGCGGTGCAGTATTGTTGCCGATTTTTCATCCTCGTTTTTCTCATCTGTCTTCTGCACTGCAGAGTCCACCATCGACGGCGGGGCACCGTCTTTTTGAGCTGGGCGTCCCGGTCTGACCGCCCTGCCTCCCTTGGTGCACTGCAGGAGACGGCGAGGGTGCGGGGGCTCAGCATCAGCGGCGTTTTCTGTTCTTGTTTCCCCTTCTCCTTCGTCTGCGGTCACCTTCTCCCACTCCGTTCTCAAATCCGCGGCAGATCTGAGTAATAAGCAGCCGTCGTCCAGTGTTCGGGCATTTCTTGTCGGAGAACCGTCTCTCGCCGGTAAGTGTCATGTCATATTCTTCAATTCCCCCCTCGCAGTGTCTGTTGTTTACTGTAATTTAAGTGCTCCTATGTCCGCCGTCGAATGTTGTGGTAGATTTTTGGTTTGGCAGAATAGTCTCTGTGTGTGCCGTCGCCTCCGAGCTCCGGACATTTGTGGTAGTCCATATGGTCATGTTTGGTAGGCTGTTTTTTCCCCCTCATGTAGTAAGGGATACTGCCAGGTTTTGTTGCCTGCCATTGTTGTTTTTATTGAGCTTTCTGCATTTTGCTACTGAGAGGGGAATTTGGTTTGTTGGATCTGTTGCGAAATCGATGCCTGTAACACTTAGCTTGTAGTTAGCTTTTTGTTTTTCATGATGAGTGTAGGTATCCATGTTTGGTATCTGTTTCCTTTTTGTCCTTAAATTCAGGTTTGTTGTTCACTAGTAGTCAAGAAGTGTTGAATTATCACCAGTCCGCAGTACTCTGCACCCAGGTGGCCATGTACTGATATGTGATGCGCTCATGTTCGGGTACCTATAGGTGTTCTCGTCAAGGACGCTCTTATTTGATGGTCGTCTTTGTGAAGGAGGCGACTGTCGTGTTGTGGATGCAACAGAGTTCTATTTTTAGGTTTGGCAGAGGAACCATGCCGATCCTTGCCGTCGTTGATTGGACATTTTTTGCTTGATTTCGTTATAGTGTCAGAGCTAAGACAATGGCAGTTTTTTGGGATATGTGAGTAAATGGTGATCATTTGGTGAATGAGTTCGATAATTGGAGTTGTAGTTGTACACGACATTTTTTTATGTAGTAATGTTTTTGTGATGTTTGTAGCTTTAGTTTGTTGACTATATATAGTTGTTGCTGTACATGGCATGGTTTGATTTTGTGTTTTTATCTTTTTGTTTTATTTTTTGTTTTGTTTAAAACGAGTATATAAGTCTGAAAATTTGTTTTTATGCTGGTCAATTGTAAGTCTGTATTTTCGATTAGCAGTTACAGTAGTTAGCTTGAGAAAAAAGTTTACTGGTAAACAATGCAACAAACGTTACCTAGCGACTATTTTTTGAATTATTTTGTCCTCTGTTTTTCGTTTTTTTATTGGTTATATCATTTACTTTTTGTATTTTTTTGTCTTGTAATTGCAGTATATTTTTTCTTTTTGGTCTTATTCTAGGTTGTGTCCCAATGGCTGGAAAGCGGAAGGCAGTAGGTGGTCATGTAGATGGTTATTTGCCAGTTGCTAGTAAGCGTGTTAGGAACAGGGCGTCCCCATCTTCTCTAGTCGAGCTGTACGAACACCTAACTGATGAACAGAAGGTTGTTATTGGTGAAATGGGCTTGGGAAGTATGCTCAACATCAAATGCCATACTCTGCATAATCCTGTCATCAACTGGTTAGCTCCTAAGTATGACAGGTTCTCGCGTCAGTTTGTAATCCCAGGGCGGGGTACTATCCCATTGACCGCTGCTTCTGTTTATCGCTCGATCGGTCTTCCACGTGGTGAATTGCCTGTTAGATATTGTCTGGATTCATCCATTGAGAATCGTCTTCGGCCTATTCTGTTTCCGGATTGTGCAAATGCTCCACAGACTACCAAAGTATTCAACATACTGAAAGAGATGACCACTGCAGATAAAAAGTTCCAGCAGATCTGGATCATGTATTTGACTTCGACCGTCCTCGCTCCAACGTCTCTAAACAAAGTTAGCAGCAGATGCTACCCAATCATGGTAATAAACTGCAATTGTTTTTTAGGCTTATTTATTGATTTTTTTTTTTGTATTTTCAATCATCTTCTTTTATTAAATGTGCTAGTGGGTTTCTTTTGTTTTCTTTAACTTTTATTTTTCTGTTATTTTTTTGTTTGCAATTTACCATTTGCTTGCAAAAACCTGTACGTAGTCTATTCCCGATAATGTGATCAAGGCAGATGAATGAAAATTACCAACCCTTCAAAAACTTATATATATTTTTTCCCAAAGAATGTTATCAATGGTGATGAATGGAAATTACCTAATTTTAAGTACCAATATATATTTTATTGTTCTAAAGAAATTATCAAGGGAGATGAATGGAAATTACCAACCCTTTTTTTTAGAAACCAGTGTACAGTCTATCCCCACGAATGTTATCAAGGGTGGTGAATGAATATTACCAACCCTCGAAAACCATATATATAATTTCCGAAGAAAGGTTATCAACGGAGATGAATGGAAATTACCAACCCTTTGAAAACATATATATATTTCTTTCGAAAACAAAGTAATCAATGGAGACGCATGGAAATTACGAACCCTTTGAAAACATATATTTTTATAACTTCCCCCAAGAATGTTATCAAGGTAGTTAATGGAAATCACCAACCCTTTTTACAAACCAATATATATTTTTATTTCCCAAGATTTTTTATAAGTGGCAATGAATTAAAATTAACAACCCTTTTTAAAAACCAGTATATATTCTATTCCCAACAATGCTATCAAGGTATATGAATGAAAATTACCAACCTTTTTTACAAACTAGCATATAATCTATTTCCAATAATTTTTAACAAGGGTGATGAATGAATATTACTAACTTTTATTTTACTGTTATTTTTTTGTTTGCAATTTACCCATTTGCTTGCTTATGCCACTGCAATAATTTCGTTTTTTTATATCAGGACAATGTTGAGGAAGTAAGAAATATGAACTTATGCCAGTTCGTTTGCGACAAACTTCATGAAGAATTATCAGCTGGCAAAGTTTCTGGCGCTTGCTTGCTTCACATGATGGTATAAATAATTTTGTTGAAACAGTCAACATCGAATTTTTGTGATTTTTCGGTTTTATTCTGGTTATTACAATGTCTCCTTTATGCCTTTTTTTGTAGCTTATGTATGTTGACTCATTAGATATCAGTGAACTGAATATTGAGCTTCCAGATGGTCAATTCCTTGTCAATATATGGTCAAAAAATAACATAGACATTGTGCTAGATTCAGACATGAAAAGAGACCTTTCAGGATTTGGAAACTTGGAGGCAAGTTATTGTTTATTGCTTTTTATCTTTTTTTTCCTGTTTTTTCAGTAGCAATGTGTTTATGAGTCAAGTGCACTGTATAATCCTCTTTTTTCAACTTTATTGTGTGTCTCATGCATTCATTTGTTTTATTGTTCTGTTTTTTTTTACAGCTGAAGCCTCTATTTGCTACAGATCATAGATTCTTTGGTGGTTCAGATGGTTTCCAAGCTTTCATTGACACAAACACTGCTCGTAATTGTCCCAAACCGGTGAGTGTTAGTTGCTTCTTTTAAGTATTTTTCTATACATTTCAACTTCTCTTTACATCATGCAAGAATTTTAATTATTATCTATGTGACAGTTATTCCAATCCTTTTTTAATATAATTCTATATGTTCTTTTTAAAACACAGCGCAAAGAGAAAGTTACTAGATTGGTTGGAGAGTTCTCAGCAGGCATTACCCGTTTGCTCGATACATTGGTTCAGGGTTGGACTGAAGTGGACGATAATGATGCTGTTCTGGTCGAAGAATCTATCAAGAAAATTGGCGAACAGTTTGTTGCTGGTAGTACATCAAAGACAGATAAAATACTCAAGTCAATACTGCAGTCAGTATCGGCGGAACGGTGTATCCAAGTGGTACCAGCAAAGTCAAAGATGTTGAAATCCATTGGCTCCCCACGTTGTTTCACCTCATCGTCACGGTGAATTTTTTGTGACTCCTCGTGTGACTCGTTCCGCTTCAGCTGCAGCTAGAGCGAGACATAGTGATGATGGGAATGTTTATCTGAATGTCAGTCAGCCAGAACATAATAGTTCAGCTCTAGATGACAGTGACAACAATGAAGACAACGAGGCTGATCGTTTCTTCATAAGAAGCAGAGTTACTGGTCCTGGGAAAATTGATTCGGTTACTTGTTTTAGTCCTGCGAGTCACGATTTTACTCTGCCTACACATGGTGCTGCTGTTGATGCATCAATTTCTTGTAGTGATGCAACTCACGATGATTTACATCTCGGCAATGAATCCACTCATAGAGTTGTATGCAATGATCTTGACATTCTAGCTGATGCGGTACTTCTTCAGAAAGAAGATTATCCACGTGATGACGAGGAGTCAGATAGGATGGTTGTGAGAAATAAATTTGAAGACAAGCCAGCCATACCATCACCTTCTTCCGATGGAGAAGTTATTGGAAATAATCTCTGTAGGCCTGAGTGCAAAGTGGATTATTTAGTCAGTAATGCCATGCCCGATGTTATTGTTGAAAATGCGCTGTACAAATCTCATGATCTTAAGAGGAAAAGTAATGATGTTTCAACTGAATGTGGAGCAAGCACCATCGTCTCTGATCTTATAGGACACAGCCCAGAAGGTAATATCGCTGTCAAACTTGATAAGAATCGAAGAAAGGCTACACCGAAAAGGTATTTATTACCATTTTATTTGTTTTGAGACACTAGTAGAAGATGTTGAAGGCAGGTCCTTTTTTTTTTCTTTTTTTGCTCCATTTTTCTATATGACTATCGCATCTAAGTCGGCAACATTTATATGATAAGCAATATAATCCACTTTTTGTCTTTTCTTTTTTATTTTTGGTTCAATGAATCGCAGATGTAAAAACATTTTTTAGTTTCTTACCATTTCTATTTTTTTATTTACCTTTTATATTGTAAAACAAATCATTTACCAGAACTATGTAATTAAGATCAGCATGATAATTGAAAATGAAGATACCGTTTCTGTAGATATAACTTTTCTTTTACACAATCATAATAGTTATTTTTCTGTATTTTTTTTCCTCTGGTAAAAGTGTTTTTCTTGTAGCCTCTTTTTCTGTTCTTTTCAATAAATAATATGTAGTTTTTTTTCAATGCAGTATAATACGAAATGCCAGCGCGCAAGCAACAAGATCGTCACCACGTTTTACGGCAAAACTGATCTCAACAACAGGTGCCAATGCGCAGTCTGAAGCAGAGACATGTAAAGAAGCTTCTGTTCAGAAAATAGTTGACAGTCGCGTGGATTCTTCAGCTAGTAGTCCTACTGTACTCATTGGGAAATCAGCACCTGCTAAAGTCCAACCTTCTCCTGTAACAAATCGCCGATCTTCACCCAGATTTCGTATTACAACTATTGTGGCAGATGCACAAAGTTTAGATGGCGAAAACCCAGTTTGCGTAGTAGGTAATTTTCTTATCAGTTTTTTGTTTTGTTTTCAGCGCGGTCCCTTGCTGGATGCTTTTTTATAACTTGGTATATTCTTGGTACATATCTCAGGTTTGCCCTCTGCTGTTATTTGCTATATTTTTTGTGGGTGGTTGTCTTTTTTTTACGAAAGATGATCATTGCCGTCTGCACCAGTTGTGATTTTGGTCGTTTTTGTTTGCTGGTCGATGTGTATTCTGACAGCAGGATGTGTGCATGGCTAGCCCATACCAGTGAGGCTACTAAGAGAATTTGTAGTTTCCTAAAGCAATAATACCTGAAGATTTTTTATCTGTTTTCTGAAAAGTTTTTTATCAGTTGTTTTTCTGTGTTTTGTGCTTTCACCAGTGTCATTTTACTACCATGTTTTTCTTTTTCTTTTTGTAGCCTTGTTTTTGGCATGTGTATGCTTTTTATCCTTTTTTTAATTTGTATGCATGTTTATATTTTTTGTTTCTTTCCTGCATGAAGCGAAAGTTCATACATCGAAAGAATACATTGTAGAGAGCATCCCTCCAGTTCAACAACCTAAATCTGGCATTCAAGATCGTGGTCCTGATGAAGGTATGTAGTTGTTGTTGATTATCATTTCTGTTTCAAGGTAGCTTCCGTTTGAATGCGATTGTTTATAATTTTGCTTCTTTTTTGTACAAAGCCAAAGTTCATACATCCAAAGAAGACATTGTAGAGAGCATCCCTCTAGTTGAACAACCTAAAATCTGGTATTCAAGATTGCGGTGATGAAGGTATGTAGTTGTTATAGATTATCATTTCTTAGCAAGGTAGTTTGTTTGAATCCGATGTAATTTCTTTTTTCAGTATAGTTTGGTTTAATTTCAGATATGTTTTCTGTTTTTACTTTCTTTGTTTAGATGATGTACAGATCATATACGTAACTCCAGCGGTTGAGCAAGTTACTGCTGTTTCGCCTCCCACTATAACTCCACGTACCAGGCTAAGAGTTGGGGAGTTAACCCCAAAGTTTTTGCTGCCACCTTATGTTAAATCTCAAGCACTCCGGAGCAAGATGAGCTATACCAGAAGGTTTATAAAACAGAAGCGACTCGAAAGATTCAAAGATAAAAGGGTAATAGATCTTTTTTGTTGTGCCTTTTTCCATTTTCAGATTGTGAGCCCACTTTTTCTTCTTTTGCATACGTATTATTTGGGTTTTTTCTTTTTCTTAATTAGGTAGTAAGATAATTTACCAATTTATGTTATCATTTTATATGCAGTGAAATGTTCCTTCAATCAAGCCGATGTGGGTCACAACTAGCGACTTGGCTGACAGCATAACTGGTCAAATGTCGAACACTGTGGCAGAAATTGGCATATCTGTCCTCCAAGATTCTTGCGATAATAAGAAGATAATTTTCCCATGGGTGTTAAGTGTATATCTTCTTGACCACAAATTCAGTTCCAGAATTGTTCAACAACATTTTAGGAGAGATGCCAAGTATAAACTTAGTCACAAAAATGTGGTATGTTTTGTCTCCGTCCTTTTTTGTTATCATTATTTTTGTATGCCCTGTATATAGTAGATCCACCTAATTTTTTTTTGTTGTTTTTGCATCTACTTTTTTGTTCTCTTCCACTCAGCTTTTGTTTCCTGTGTTACAAGATATTGGCACTGTTCGTAAACGATGTGGTCATTGGTATGTGTTGTCATTGAATTTCAATGCAAAGAGGTTTGAAGTGCTTGACTCTGCTCGCGGACCACGGAATCTCTCGCTCATTGAACATGCTACCTCCTTAGTGGATTCTATAAAATGTGCATACAGAGTCAATTATTCCAATTCAGCAAAACAAATTGATGACTATCAGCTTGAATACATTGATGTGCCAAAACAGAACAACTCGTGAGTCCTCGTTTACTATTTTGTGTGTGCATTTTATTTCTTCATTGTTTTCATTGTGGAGCTTTTTTGTTTGGTTCATGATATATCATTATGTACATTTTTATTACAGGATTGATTGTGGGTTTTTCATGATGAAATTTCTTCTGGGATGGACGGGTTGTCCCCGCAATTACATGTGACCAATACCAGAATATAGGAAGATTTTAACGTGGACTTGGCTTCACCATCCAAGGAATAAGTTCACAAACTGGAAGTTCTACTTAGAGGCAAACAAAATATAAGGTTCATTTTCTCCATAACTTTTGTATCCGTAATCTCTCAATTTTTTCCTAGCATGCTAATAATGGGAATAATTGAAGAAGTAATAGTAACGCAATATACTGATTTATACAAAGTACTTAAACGCCAATCATCTTTTTTGTAACTGCTGTTATTTCTTGCATGTCTTCAGGCGTTGATCGTTGTTTGCTGCATGCTTTTTGCTGTCATTCGTCTGAGCATATTTGTTGTTCCTCAATTCACTGCTTTTTACATTGTCTGCACTTGATCTTATTATATCGCTTTCTGAACTTTTTGCTGTCACTCATTGCTTGATTGCTGAGTATTGCTCTTACCAACCTGAAAATATTTTGTAGAGAACAATTATTGTTAATAGACCAATCTTTTTTTTTTGCCATAATAATATATATGCGAACAAGAAGTAAAATGTATGCAAAAATCTATTATAGTAATTTTTTTTTGCTACAAACCTTGTCTCTGTCAGGACAGTACGGTCTTCTGTTTCCTTCTAGTCTGCAAAGACTGCATTTTCTTATCTTTTTTTGTTTCTTCAGAGCAGCTTGCTCATAGTGATTCTTTGGCCTTTCACCCATGTTGAATCCTTGGCTAGCTGAATGTGGAGGATCTTTGTGTTGTTGTTTCCTTTGTGTATTCATCATGTTCTTGACCACCTGGAACTTCTTCAGATGTTCGTTCTTTGTTAAGGTCTTCATTGATTTTGTTTGATGTGTCGTTTCCTCTGTATCATTCTCCTGTTTAGTCACCGGATCATCGACAGCCCTTCTCTTTCTTTGTCTTGTTTCTTTTTCATTTAATCTCTGAATCTTATCATCAATGATTGTCTTCTTGAGTTGAATGATCCTAGCACCAAACAAGTCGTATGACCTATCATCCGTGCAAACTGTGGATAGTACGTGTGATACTTTGCTCATTTCAATTGCATGCCTCACAGCTAAGTGTATCTTTTCACTCCTCGTCAAGTCTGAAGTTGCAGTCATGTTTGCAACCTCTATTCCAGCTGCTGTTGTCCATCTTGCATTTATGAAGCTCAGAGGCAATTCTGTTATGCCATTATGCATAGCAACTCGTAGTACGTGGCAACATTGTATGCCATCCCTTGACATCTTATAACATGAACAGGTGTACACGCTTCCGTCAGCTGATATGTGCACCGTGTATTCTGTTCTAGGAAATTCAGCGTTCCAGTAATTTCCTAATCTTTTCACTATATAAGTTCTGTTTGGTTCAACAACATTGTAAGCAGTTGTTTTCTTCATCTCCTCTGCAAATTTTGCATATATAGGGTCCGTGTAGATTTTAGCTGCTTCTCTCTCCAATGGATTATATCCCCAGTGTCCTGTCTCCTTTATTTCTGTTTTCTCCCGTAGCCTGTCAAGATCAGCTATATAATGAGATATTGTTTGAAGAATGCGGAAATAGTGTCCTTCCGTTTCACGTAATGCTTGAAAAGTGAGTTAGTGCTCTCACTTCTTCCAGTTGATGATGTGAAGGGGAAGAAATGGTTCATGAAGTAGGCCGGTACCCATTCGTTTCTTATCTCATATATCCTCTCTAGGTGGGCCTCCTTCAGCATTGTGTTGCCTAAGTAGTGAACTCCAGCCAGTCTCAAACTCTTCCGGTGTGAAGGAGTTTCTAATTAATGCCCTCAATAGTTCATGTAATGGCACACGGGCTGCAAAGAAAGTGACTAATTTTTCTTTCAGCTTTTTCCCAACATGGAAGTTGTAGTAGCGGTGAGTCGTGAAAGGTAGCACTGCTTTTATTGCATTCCCCATTGCTACACATTGGTCTGTGATTATTGTTTCTGGACATTTATTCCCCATGACCGAGATGAATGCAGTGAACAGCCACCTAAAGGTCTCTTCTGTTTCATCTTTCAGCAAAGCAGCGCCAAATAGCACTGTTTTTCCATAGTTGTCGACCCCAACTATAGGTGCAAACGGCAAACCATACTGGTTTTGAAAGGTTGTGTCAAAAGATACAAACTGGCCAAATTGCTTGTAGTTTGCTTTGCCAATGCTATCTGTCCAGAACACACTCCTGACAACGCTATCCTCCACCTGCATTCTGTGTGAGAATCCTGGCCTGTGCATTCATTTTTAAAGCATTCTAATAGTTCATCAACATCTCTGTTCCTTAGTTTTTCTTTCTATTTTGCTGCTTGGTTTCAGATACTTTGTATCGAAAGGCACAGCCCGGAAACTGCCTCTTGTTTTCCTGAATATCTTCATTATGTTTCGTGGGGGCACCCTTGTTTCCTGGAGCATGTCAATCAAAGTCCTGTCTGATTCTGACATGTGCCGGGTGACATTTCAGGAACTTGTAAGCCATAGAGATGGAGCCAATGGGTGGTTGTGCTCGAGATGTACATGTTTGATCGCCAATTTTCCTTGTTCCTCTTTACAGTCATTTTAACTTTGCACCTTGTCTGCACGATTTTGTTTGTTCTTCTCCTCTTCAGTGCACTGTCTTTGCACTCAGTAGACCTACTCCTATTGCACGTGAACGACTGCTTGTTGATTACATTGCTAATTTTTGATTCATAGCTTGTATCTTTCCTTATTGCGAACCCCATTTCCTAGCATAAACTGCAAAGAAGAAAAATGCTTCGTCCCTTGTGTCAAACTCCATACCATGTTCTGGTTTAGATGCTTGCGATATTTCAGATATAGTGGGGTAGTTGTTCTCTGTGAACATTTTATCCATTTCCTTCTCCTCAACAGATGGCTCTTCTGGATTTATTGCTTTCTGAATTTCATCGTCAGGTATGTCCTCATGGTTGACATCCTCATTTCCCAACTGGATATGTTCAGCTTCTTCTTCTTGACACTGAAGTGACTGTCCTTCTCCACGCATATGTAACTCGGCATCATCATCTTCATCTTCCATGTTTATTTCCTGTTTGAAAAAATATATTAAACCTTCCTGTTATACAATTATTATTGAGGCCAACTTTTCACTGTTGTGTTAAATTCCTTTTTCGATCTAAATTGGTTTTGTAGTTAACAGTAGTATCCATATTATTTTTTCTTATATTGATTTTTAACTCACCTCATTCAAGTCGATATGTAACATTTTGGATTTGGATGCCTCATTTTCTGCGTTTGACATCGACGAGTAGTTAGGAGAGGTCGGCAGAGCAAGGATCCTTTCTTCTAGTTTTCTTAACTCATCATTTTGGTCACTCTCTGCTTTGTCTCTTCGTCACTGAAGAAAAACCTGTTGGAAAAAGCAAAACATGCACATTTGTTAATTCTAACCATTCCAATTGTTATCAAGTAAAAATGTTTTTAATGCGTTTTATCTTCAGTACCTGCATAAACCTGTCCAGAAATTTCCTCGTGTCCACTGGCTGTTTTAAGTTCATTGACTGAATAATCTCCTGGGCTGTTGGTGATTCCAGCCCTGCTTTGGCCTTATCATCATCTCGCTCGGAGTTGTTTTCCATCTGAAATCAGTATAAATACTATCATTTATGCTGTCACGACAAGGTTTAATTTTCACTCATATTTTGTTAATGTGTTTTTATTATTTTCCAGGTGTTGACATGATTACATCCCCCCAATGGATCATCATATGCAGCTTAAAGGAATGTTGGATTTATTTTCAATGCTACATGAAGATAGAAGTTTTTAGTTCTGCCTTGTGTGACAAAGTTTTTTGTATGCTTCTATGGTGTTTTTTGGGAAAGTTTTTTTTGTATGCATGCAGATTTTCTGTGTTTTTTATGTGCTTAATGATATGTAAGACTATGTAATGAATATTACATTCCCCTGTCCATGATGCATCTTGTTGAATGTATAGCAATGTAAGGTTACTGTTTTGTTTTGCTTAATATGTAAAGATGGCAATGGGTGGATTTATCTAAGCATGGGATGCATATAATCTATGAAAAAACAAGGTATGTGCATGCTGATTTTTACCTTTTTGCTTGTCCTCTGTTGCCTTTCTTCTCAACCTCCTCTATCTTTGACCTAATGCGCAAGCTTGGATCTCCCAGTCCCTTCTGCTTGGTACTGATGGCGGCGCTGTAGGGTTTAGGGAGGAGGAAGGGGGCAGGAAGAGATCCTCCTCGATCTCTTCTTTGGGCCGTAGCCAGGTGGAAGAAATAGGACAGCTGTAATGCTTGGAACTTTTTTTCAGTCGTGTCCTTGTGTGCATTAATTTTTACAGAAGTGGGCACATGGTTTTTTCCTTCACATATGTCTTGCTTCTGTGCTCGCACACTTTTTGTACTTGAACTATTTTTATGTTACCCTGGGGGGGTTTTTGTAATATGGAAAAGGCACCTACACGAGCTGCCCATCTTTTTGCCATGGAGTTGTTTATTCTTTTGTTGTTCTCCCTATCTCGTGAGGCTTCTTCTCTGCTCCCCTAACCTCTGCAGATCCTGCACGCAAAGTCCCCCAAATCTAGATCGAAATTATTCTTGTGTGGACAACTCAAAAGAAGCTGGTCATTATGTAGAGAAGATTTTTTTATTGAGTTCTACTGCTTCTTCATCTAGGTATTGGCTTCTTTCTTCCGTTCCCATCTCGAGCTTGATTTTTTTTTGTCCAAGATTCTAATCTTTGCAGCACTCCCCATGTTGTAACTTGCTAGATCTTTTCTACTTTTTTTAATCTCACGGTTTTGTGTGCTAACTCCCTTCTTCTTAACTTGCTTCTACAGCTATCATGAATCTCTTCTCAAGTCCAGTACGAGATTCATTTTTTTTGTACTTACTTGGCCTGTATTTTTCTTTTTTCCTTTTTGTTTTTGGTGATATGCAGGCAACAATATAAGCATAACTGTTATTTTTTATCTACAATCTTTGACAGCATGTTTCATTGCTCTCATGTGCAGTTGGCATCATTTAATTTTATGTTGAACAACGGAGTCTGATTGCTATTCATAGCTCCAGAACAGAAGGAAAAAATGGATGGTCAGAATCATGAGCAAGCTGTAAGTTTGTGATACAACTGGATCTCTGTAGTGTAGTTTTTTCTTGTTCGAGGTTGGCAACAATGCCAAAATCTTTTTTCATAGTTCGTCTGACAGCAATAATGTTTTTTAAGCTTCTTCTTTGCTCACGCCCTGCATGCACTGTTGGCACTTATACAAATTTGATGTTTGTTTGTGCAAAGTAAGATCTAACCCTTTCTAATAGGTTTTGATTTATGTTGTTCTATTGTTGCAGGAATTTACACAAGTTATCATTGCCAAAATTCACGGCATTGGTTCGTCGTTTAACACCGGTTCAGAGGGACTTAGTTTGCAGCATTGGTCTTGGATTTCTCTTAGAAATAGGTTGTGAAGTTCTTCCTCGCCGTTTGATTCGTCATTGTATCAATTTTCAACGCACGCTCAAGAACATTGAATATACCCAAAGGCCCAGCATTTGTTATCACTTCTTTAGTTGTCCATCAAGTCCTTGGTACACCAATTGGGGGTAGGCGAATTGGCGAGAAGGTTGATGCAGATTTAAGGCTGCACATTTGCAATGTGACAAGTTGTAAAGGCAGATATCCAAAAATCAGTGAGCTTGATTGCTTGATCACTGCTGATCTGGTTGGCGATCTTTCAAGTTGTGTTTGGAATGTATGCAATGACAGCGTTTCTTTGCCCTTCCAGCCATGATGCTGTCATTCCAGACTATATTCATATTTTCAAAGAACCTGATAGTATAGGATCATTTGATTTCTCAGCTGCCGTCTTGGAGAAACTTGTGTCTTCTGTTGAATCATAATGACGGCCTTACAACTGTTCTTGGTGGGAATCTGCTATGCCTATTGGTATTAATGTTATATCCTTTTTATTTGTTGTTTTTGCTTATCAATTTTTTATTAACCCTTTTTGTTTTTGTAAGTTTAGCATGCCTCTCGAATCACATATCTTAGTTAAACATATTTTTTGCTAGATAATATACTTGGACTTCAAGGACAGTACCATCATGCCAATTCCATTAAGTGGAAGTTACCTCGTGTAGCTGTATGGTCAACCTCAATGATAAATGCGGTTGAGATGAAGGATTGCATATCATGGGACTCTGCTATGTATGGAAAGTTGCCGGTAAGTTTTTTCTGTTGGCTTTTTCTATGTTTATAATCTGATTTTCTTATTATTGTCATGTATGCTATTTTTTCCAGTGTTCTATTGTTCTAAATTTGTCTCATAGCTTACTGCCAATCTAATTTTTCTTTTTTTCACGGTAAAAGCTGTATCAGATACCCCATTCACATGCAATCCAATAACAGTCTCTCTCACTGCCAAGAAATCATATGATGATCTTCTGAACTTTGTGTTATCAATTTGTCCTGAGGTTCACCACAAATTGGTATAGCCTAAATCTTTTTCTTTTGTACGTCTTGTATTTAACTGTATTATTGTTATTTTTTTTTCCTATGCATGTTGTTATTAGTCTGTTACCAAAACCTTTTTTGCATACTCTACATTCCCACAAAATTGTTTTCATGTCTTTTATTGGGAATACTATTCTTTAATTTGATTAGTTTGTCTTGTAAAATATTTACAAGATTTTTATCACTCACTGCGTGTTTCTTTTTATTTTCTTGGTTTGTATAGGTAATTGACCTACCTGTCATTATGTCCAGCATGGAGAAAGATATCTTTGAATCAATTCAGCCTATAATTTGTCAGAACATAATCAATGTTTTAAAGATAATACCTTCCATGCAACAATCACCTCATTTGAATGAAATGCACAATTTTCAAATTGTGTCTCCTCAGTTCAAGGTCCCTCTGGTTGGTTCCACTTTCAAGGAAGAATGTGTTTACAAAGTTTTCTCGATCAATGCCGTTACAACTGGAGCTATAAGTTCAATTGCACAACACAGTGGCAATGTTAACGATGCTGAGACAACTGAGTCCAATCTTGCCTGTTCTGGAAAACAAACTTCAGTAGGTAATATTACAGAAATGCTCATTCTGCCTGTCCCAGATGAATATGATCAAGAGACTTGACGACGAAGCTTGCAGTGATGGTATTTTCAACGTGGAGAGGCTTATTGATTCCTTAAACAGCATACCGTAAGAAATCTCTTTCGACGTTCCATACCCTTCGTAGCTGAAGAATCATTGTATCCACAGAGAGTTGATACCAGCCATGTTGAGGTAGTTGTGCCAACAGTTGTTGAATTGTAGCATACATTGTGCAAGAAATAGAGTCTGATGCGAAAATTCGCAAGTTAATGGCTGGTAAGATTTGCACAGACAATGAGAAGGTTGAGGTTTTTATGAGCTGTTTGAACCATCGCAACCTGACTTAGCTTCTAAAGAAAAGAAAAGGCCGTCCTGGATAACAACCAGCGATCAAGCTCTTCATTGCATCTCTCTTAAAAAAAGAGCAAAATTGTTCGCCACAAATGAAACTGATACAAGTACTCTTCAATTCCCTGAACCAGAGAAAGTTCTTGTTGGAGTTCAGTTCAATATGTGTGACAGCCCAGGTGGTGTCTATGTAGGCGAAAGCTCACCCAATAACAGTGGCAAAGCGCCGATCAATGATTCCAAAATGACTGACGAAGAGTTTGACAAAGAGTTTGTGAACTCAGCAATAAAAGTTGAGCAGGAGTATTATGCAAGAAGGCTAATCAAGACCTTCCATCTATCCATTCTCACAATGTCTGTGTTTCGGAAATTAGTTATGAAAAAGTGATTTCATCGTTTCAGTCAACACTTGTTGAGCAGGAGGTTTTCAACAATGTTGTATCTGGTATTCGAAGACTGCAAGATCAAAAACGTAAGACTAAGTTGTGACTATAGAAGTTCATTTGTTCTGTTCATTTTTACATCCTTTTACTCATTCTCTCTTATCGCCTATTTTTTCTTTGATGTTTTTCTGTTTTTGTTTTTGTGTTTTTACATGGCCCAAATATAGCATCCAGATTGTAGTCATGGGATCTACCTGGGTTGAGCACAGGGTTTTTGGATTAAGCATGCAAGTATATGGCAAGGTTCACAGTTACGTGATTAATATGCTTGGCAAGGCAGTAATGGTTGAAGATATTGAGAGGAAGAATCTTGGCATGATGCGGGAAAATCAGTGGAAGAGATACGTTTTCGAGTGCAAGATAGCTGTTAGTACTTATTTCGACACAGTCTTTTTTTTTGTTGATTACTAAAACGGATGTGTTTTTCTTTTTTTTTTTGTTTGCATGTTACCCATTTTTGTTTCCATGATGATAAAGAAATTGATTTGTTCCATTTTTGCATGTCAACATAAAAATGTAGGCCCTTTTCCAGCTGGAACATGAAATGCCAGGAAAATTAGCAAAACTGCTGTCTAATGGAATGCTAGGTTTCATGCTCGACTCTATGGACTTGGTGAGCTTTGTTTTATATAATTTTTTTTTTACGCATGATAATTCATTGTTTTCAAACATTGTACATTATCTGGTCACATCTAACTTTCTTTTTCTTTCCTTTTTGCTTCTTATGTTTATTAGATTCATCTGCCACTATTCACATCTGGGTTTTACTACCTTCTGGTTGTGAATTTGAAGAGGAAACGATTTGAAGTGCTAATTCCAAATAACAAGCTGCATCTTGTCGAAAAAGAGGCTTCTGTTGCAATCAAAAACTTTAAAATGTCATCACCTTGGATATAAGAACTCATTGGTCAATGTAAATGATATGAAAACAGTTTTCCGAAGTGTCTGCGCATCAGAGAGAGAGTAAGAATGCACTGCACTATTTTTTCATTCGGTTAAATTTTCTAGATTAATTTTTATTAGCTAGTTTGAATTTTCACATTCGGTTTCCTGTCTCTTTTTGTCATCTCATTTTTTGTTGCAGGGGCGATAGTGGGATTTTTGTGATGAAACTGATTTGCGATTTTGATGGCGACAACACACTTTGTTTCCAACCTGTGAGTTATTTTTTCGCAGTTGATTTTTTTCAAACTCTATGTACTACCTGTTTTGATTTTTGTTTTTGATATAAGATAAGTACACACCGTTTTTAGTAGTTTACAGTTTTTCTGTAACCCAATAGCACTTTTTTTTCCCAACAGGAGCATGCGAAGCCTCTTCGAGAGTTTGACTTATTTATATGGTTGCTCACCCATTCAACGAAAAAATTCCTTTGGAAACAAAGAAAATTCTACAAAAGCATGTTAGTTTCCAACTTGTTTTACTTACATCTTTTTTTGCATGCTTTTTAAGTACAACACAGTGTCTATGTGTTCACTCTCTCTAACTGTTTTAAAAATGGTTTTCCATTTTTTCATGTATAATCTTGCGCAGAACATTCCGCATGACTTCAAGGTAAGATTATACATATTCCATTGTCTTTTTTTGTTGTTGACTGGATGTGATTCTAATTTCTATATTTGTTTTTAGTCATATTTACTGTTTTCCGATTCTTTAAATTAATTGTACCTTTTTTGTTTTCGTGTTTTTGTTCTCAAAAGACACCAGGGTACTTCCATGGATGCACGAGATCAGCGTTTGAACAAGAAGATCCTCTGGAGGCATTTCTCAAGTTCTGGACTTGTTTAAGTCATTGATTATGGAAATCTTACTCTTTAGTTCGAGGAGGCTACGATTAATACCAACAATTTTTGTAGTCAAATATTAATAACGGTTGTGGATTTTTATGACTGTACTGCGTTTTACATTTACTTCTTTTTTTATTTTGCTATTTCGCATGTTTTGAGTGTTTTTTATTGTCTTTTTTTTTCTTTTTTTGCAACATATGAACTGATCGTTAAGTTTGTTCCCCCATACATCGAATACAGATCACTCAAATTATCACGTAGTACAGTTCTTTACCACAGCACACCCCTGGTTTTTTGTAGTTTGTTTTTAACTAGGGGTTAGGGGGAGTTTTCTAGAAGCTGTGTGGAAATCTTAATGTTTTACAACTTGTACTGATGGTGTTTTTGAATGTTTTTATTGAATCCAAATGGGTTATAAATAAAAAGTAGAAAAATAATTTTACGTTTTTTTACGAATGTTATCAAGGGGTGGTGAATGAAAATTACCAACCCTTCAAAAACTTATATATAATTTTTCCCAAGAATGTTATCAATGGAGATGAATGGAAATTACCTACTTTTAAGAACCATTATATATTTTATTTCCAAAGAGATTGTCTAGGGAGATGAATGGAAAGTACCAACCCTTTTTTTTAGAAACCAATGTAGTCTATTCCCACAAATGTTCTCAAGGGTGGTGAATGAAAATTACCAACCCTCTAAAAACCTTTTATATAATTTCCCAAGAATGTTATCAACGTAGATGAATGGAAATCACCAACCCTTTGAAAGCATATATTTTTATTTCGAAAACAAAGTAATCATCGGAGACGAATGGAAATTATCAACCCTACAAAAACGTATATATAATTTCCCCAAGAATGTTATCAATGGAGATGAATCAAAATTACCAACTTTTAAGAACCAGTATATATTTTTATTTCCAAAGAAATTATCAAGGGAGATGAATGGAAATTACCATCATTTTTTTTAGGAAGCAATGCATAGTCTATTCCCAAGAATGGTTATCAAGTGTGTTGTTTGTTATTTTTGGTTGTGGAAGTATGCATTTCAGTTTGAACAATTGTCAGCTTAAAATGTGTTTGTGGAAGTATGCGTTTGAAACTGTTTTTATGGTTGTTTGGACTGAGTATTTACTGTACTGAATTTTGTTGACCATAGGCCTTGTAAGCCACTTGTCAGCGCTATGGATATAGCAAGTTGAGGTGCAGCCACTTGTCAGCGAAATAGAAGGACAACCGGCTACCCACGCACTCCTCTCCCTCTTAACTGCACCCACCTCTCTATAACACACACCCGTTTCTCCTCAGTCACTTCACTTCTCTGTCCCCTTCTCACTTTTTCACCGGAGAAACCAAGAAACAAACGCTGGATCGAGTTGCCAAGAAGCATCGAGGTAATGTGCAATTGTAGTATGATTCATTTCTTTGATGTTGAGCCCTTTTTTCTTCTTCTCTAAAGGATGCTCCTCTTCTGAATCATTTTCTTGATGTGTTTTGTCTGAATATTGTTTCTGTTCTAGATCGATGGACCCCAATGTGGATGTGGTGGACCTTTCATCCTCTTCAGATGATGGCAGTGCAGAGGCACTGACCTTTCATGTTCAGTCTGCGAGATGGAGAGGGATCTGAACATTACTATCAAAGGTACTGTTCTGACTGAGAGAATTTTCTGTACTTCTGCATGTTTTTTTGTACTGAAAGATGTAGGGCCAGACCCCTATTTGTGTTCATGTGGTTGTGTTTTATGTGTGTTGTAGGGCCAGAGTGGGAAGTGCAGGACCCTTATGATGAGTATTGCGTGTACTCCCAACCGTGTTGGTTTGGAGCCACGTCAGGTAGTGCTTCTGGAGGACATGTGTGATCTGCGAAGCCTAGAATCCCTTTCTATGTTAGTACAATGAGAGAGGGACAGATATCTGTAGACAGGAACAAGGGAAAAAATGGTTGGTTGGTTATGCATTGAATTTATTTGATGTTTTCTTCAGTTACTCAGCCTAGAATTTACTTGTTATTTACTGTTTAATTTGCAGTACTTCAACAAGGATTTCACCAGTACCTACCTGAAGCAATACCTGACCAGGAGTGGATATGAAATGAGGGTCTACTACCATGCAGAAAATGACTCCAGTGAAGATAAAGATGGACAAGCCTAGGAAGTGTGCCATCATGACATCTAAGTGGATGGAAGTTGTTGCTGATCAGGGCTATGGTGAGGGTGAGGTGCTCATGTTTTGGTTAGGAGGACCCATGAAGAGAAGAAGCTGAAGCTGTATATTGACAGGATTGAGCCTGGAAGCTTTGGGTTTGACATCCAGTACCACTATGCTCTCATTGCAAGTGCTGGAGTCTGAAAGATGCCTTGGGAACCTGCTATGCTACATGTAGTATCAGTCTGCTATGCTACTTGTTGTTCTTTTGTAGTTTGTGTGTAATGGTTGAACCTGTTATATAAGGCACCAGTGCTAGTATCTATGTTATGTAATGAACCTGATCCAGTACTTGAAGTACTATTATCTATATAATGCTTGCTTAAACTACTTTGTCTTTTTGCATTGCATAAATTCGGTACAGAAATTTTTGGGTCTGCCAAAATTTGCATAAATTCAGTACAAAATTTTGTGGGTTTGCAAAATTTCCAAAAATTCAGTACAAAGGCTCACAACTCTGCATCTAAACATCATGTGGAGGTGCATTTTGTGTGTGCCCACTCCATCGACAAACTGCTGACTAGACCTTGGTGCTTGCAACCAAGTCTTATCGATTCTAGATTTGGTTGCAATATCTACATCATAGCAGATTTACCTCATGTGAGCAGACAGCATATGATAAGCAATGTAGCATTTGTAACTAAAAACACTTGTACTGGATAACACACTTTTTATTTCACAATGATAGTAAAAACAAAATGGAAATAAACAAAACTCCCTAGCACACTTCAGGAAATAAACAAACAACATAAAAACTTATTGTGATTCACAACGCCCACTATCTCATTCCCTACCACTCCCTAGCACGCTTCTTAACTGAGTTGCAGTACAGAGAGAAGAAACCCCTCTCGTACACATCTAGACGCCTATAAATCGTAAGCAGCATACGCATCCCTAGCAGCATTCTATGTGTTTCTGTGACAGGGGTGTATTCTTCCACATTCGTGCTCCTTTTCGCCAAACCCCTCCTTCATGTTCCTGTAGTACTCATCTATCACAGCTGCAGCAACATCCTTCAGTCCTTGCTTCTTGGTTCTTGGCTTCTCGTTGTCAGGGTCTCTCCAGATGCGCTGAATGTCCTTGTATACCATAATACTAAATCCAGATCTACCCATGACTTTTTTATCATGAACAATGTCAAAACCAGCAAAAGTTAAACGAAAATTGTGCAAGAAGGCATAAAGCAGATCACTATGTTTATCAGCGTGGCACGCGTGATAAACCAAACACTCATTGCCCACACACAACTGGAGGACAGCAACCTTCTGAGGAAAGACATAAGATCCGCGGCAACTGGTGTACTCGACATCAACTCCTATGATCTTCCTCTGGGCAGCATCTAGCAGAGCTTGAACCTTCTCGAGCCACTGATCAACGCTATCAGCTTTGTTGGTGTAGACCACGTTAATCTCCGTGGTTCCATGACAAGGAACCTTGTGTTCATGGCAGAAGGCCATGATGTTGGAGCTCTGCATAGTGGGGAGGGAGGAAGGGGAAGAGGAAGAGCGATACAATAGCAGAAGAGCAATACGTGAGATGCAAACGCCCTGTTTATTTATAAGAGGGAAGCAGGGGGAGTCGCTTGGAGATAAGATAACGACAATTTATTTTTTGCAACAGCACTAACAGTAATGATAACAACCCTATAAAAACGGTAACAAGCAGGGTAGTCGTTGGGGTATAAGATAATGACAACTTAATTTTCGCAAGAGCTCTAACAGTAAACGATAACAACCCATAAGCACGCACTTGTGTTACATAATTCCTTAACAATGCTTATTTTACAGCAAATAGTTTTAATTAAAAAACTAACAAACACTTGCAAGCAAATAAAGCAATCTACATTTCCAAAGAAATTTTCAAGGGAGATGAATGGAAATTACCTACATTTTTTTTGAGAAACCAATGCATACTCTATTCCCAAGAATGTTATCAAGGGTGGTGAATGAAAATTACCAACCCTTCAAAATCTTATATATATTTTTTCGCAAGAATGTTATCAACAGAGATGAATGGAAATTACCTACTTTTAAGAACCAATATATATTTCTATTTCCAAAAGAAATTGTCAATGGAGATGAATGGAAAGTACCAACCTTTTTTTTGTAGGAACCAATGTATAGTCTATTCCCACACAATGTTTTATCAACGGTGGTGAATGAAAATTACCAACTCTCTAAAAACATATATATAATTTCCCAATAATGTTATTTAACGAAGATGAATGGAAATTACCAACCCTTTGAAAACATATATATTTTTTTTGCCAAGAATGTTATCAATGGAGATGAATCGAAATTACCAACTTTAAGAACCAGTATATATTTTTATTTCCAAAGAAATTAGCAAGGGAGATGAATGGAAATTATCAACATTTTTTTTTAGAAACCAATGCATAGTCTATTCCCAAGAATGTTATCAAGGGTGGTGAATGAAAATTTAGGGGAAACCTATATATAATTTTCCAAACAAAGTAACCAGGGGAGTTGAATGGGAATTACCAACCCTTTGAACACCTATATATATTTTCTTTTCCAAAACAAAGTAATCAGGGGAGATGAATGGAAACTACCAACCCTTTGAAAACATATTTTTATAATTTCCCCAAGAATGTTATCAAGGGAGATAATGGAAATTACCAACCTTATTTTATAAACCACTATATATATTTATTTCCCAAGAATTTCATAAGGGACAATGAATTAAAATTAACAACCTTTTTCAAAAACCAGTATATAGTCTATTCACAAGGATGTTATCAAGGGGCGATGAAAGCAAATTACCAACCCTTTGAAAACATACATATAATTTTCCCAAGAATGTTATCAAGGGACATGAATGGAAACTACCAACCTTTTTTAAGAACCATTATAAATTTTTATTTCCAAAAAAAGTTATCAAGGGCAATGAATGGATATTACCAACCCTTTTTTAGGAACCTACGT
The DNA here is from genome assembly GCA_028641055.1 of Alopecurus myosuroides. Classification (NCBI taxonomy): domain Eukaryota; kingdom Viridiplantae; phylum Streptophyta; class Magnoliopsida; order Poales; family Poaceae; genus Alopecurus; species Alopecurus myosuroides. The sequence goes on from JAPCYS010003058.1 coordinate 34,232, forward strand.
ATAGACTATTCCCAAGGATGTTATCAAGGGCCATGAATGCAAATTACCAACCCTTTGAAAATATATATAATTTTCTCAAGAATGTTATCAAGGGTGAATGGAAAACTACCAACCTTGTAAGAATCATTATAAATTTTTATTTCCAAGAAAGTTATCAAGGGCATGAATGGAAATTACCAACCTTTTTTAGGAACCTATGTATAGTCTATTCCCAAGAATGTTATCAAGGGTGTTAAACGAAAATTACCAACCTTTCAATAACTTATATATAATTTTTCCTGGAATGTTATCAATGGAGATGAATGGAAAACTACCAACCCTTGGAAAACATATTTTATAACCCCCCCCCCAAGAATGTTATCAAGGGAGATAATGGAAATTACCAACCTTATTTAGAAACCACTATATAATTTATTTCCCAAGAATTTCATAAGGGATAATGAATTAAAATTAACCTTTTTCAAAAATATATAGTCTATCCCAAGGATGTTTATCAAGGGCGATGAATGCAAATTACCAACCTTTGAAAACATATATATAATTTTCCAAAGAAAGTTATCAAGGGACATGAATGGAAACTACCAACCCTTTTTTTTAGGAACCTATGTATAGTCTATTCCCAAGGATGTTATCAAGGGCGATGAATGCAATTACCTCCCTTTTGAAAAACATATATAATTTTCCCAAGAATGTTATCAAGGGACATGAATGGAAACTACCAACCTTTTTTTAAGAACAATTATAAATTTTTATTTCCAAAGAAAGTTATCAAGGGCAATTAATGAAATTACAACCCTTTTTTTAGGAAATATATAGATTGTTATCAAGGGTTTTGAATGAAAA
>JAPCYS010003405.1:0-34885 GCA_028641055.1 Alopecurus myosuroides
CCCAAGACGAAGAACCGCCTCCTCAAGAAAGAGGAGCGGCTGGAGAAGAAGGAGCTCGAGAAGAAGGAGAAGGCTCTCCGGGCCCGCATCAACAGGGCCCGTGAGAACGACGAGGAGAGGATGCGGGAGGAGAACCGTCGTCCGCGGGCGGTTAGGGTTTAGGGCTAGGGCCCCTTTTTTTGTTTAATAGATGTAATGTCCAACGGCCCCCACTAAATATATGTAAAGTGGGGCCAATGATTATCCATATATATATATGTCCACTGTTTAATTATGTTTGCCGATGAAGTTATGTTTAAATCTATTTGCCCAAATGAACTCAATGTTTAAATTAATTTGTCTGAATGTTAGTCCGAATGTTTAAATTATATTTGTCCGAATGTTTAAATTATATTTGTCCAAAATTTTAAATTTATTTTGTCCAAATGTTTAAATTATATTTGTCCAATGTTTAAATTATTTCTGTCTACTGTTTGTCCGTGCTAGTATACGTTGGGCCTCATTTAACATTGGGTCTGTCTTGGTTTTAGATGTGCCTGCCCTTTTATCCTAAACTGAACTGAACACTGAACCTGAACTGAACTGAACATTGAACCTGTACATACGAACACTGAAAACTGAACTGAACTGAAAACTGAACATACGAACTGAAACAAACCAAATCAGGGCTGGATCCTGACGCATTTATTCCAAGTCTTAGCCATACACAAATTGACCATGTCAAGCTAACTACAACACTAACTACATTATTTTTGACTAATGATCTGCAAATACATAATTCCAAGAACAATTGCACATAAATAAAAAATTGCAACCAGCATATTGCTCTGCTTCTTTAGATCGACAAACGTCTCCAGCTGTTTGGCCATCTTCTTCAACTCGTCCTTCTGCACCCCATTGTGCACCGTAGCAGATCACAATTGCTACACCACCGGTAGCAAATTGGACACCTTTTTTCGTCCTCCTTTTGAATCCTCTTTATGTAATCCTCAAGCCACTCGAAATGGTCACATGGAAGAAGATCCTGCAAATACGAAAACCCAAATCGGATGAAAACCCAAATCGGCTGAAAATTGAGGAAAACACGAAATTGACAGGAGGGAACACAGATCTCACCTTCCCAAGCTGTTCTTTGCTCTTGCATTTCACATACTCGCGCCCGCGGTTGCCGTTCTTGGCGCTCGCGGTGACCCGCCGCTGCAGGGACCCCGTCTGTGAGCAGGCAGGGCATCTTCCCAGCGGAACTGGCCCGAAGCGCGGCCATTTAGAGTGGGATTCGGAAGCAGAGGTCGACGACATGCCGCCGGAGAAGAAGGGGACGTGCTGCCGGAGAAGAAGCGGAGCTCGGCTGATTTTCCTGCTCACCGCCGCGAGCTCCGCCGTTTTTAAACCGCCGGCCGCAAGCAACGGTCAACACCTAGGGCCCACAAACCGCGCCAACGGTCAACAGCTGAGCCCACAAGCCGCACCAACGCTCAACAGCTGGGGCCCACAGGACGTGCCAACGGTTCTATGATGGGTCCCACACATCAGCATCCTAACGGGGGCAGAAAGTAACGGTGGGAGCAGCGAAAGGAGTCCTTGCGCACAGACTAGGGGCAAAACTGAGGTCGATTCGGCGCTAGGGGTAAAACTGAGATCGTGGTGCCAACTGAGGACACCCTGTTAAATAACCCCAAAAAAAAACCTAAAAGCATCTTCAACGACGCTCCTAATCATGGCGCGAACAAATTCAAAGACTATTTGTTGCACACGTGTCCAGACCTGTGAGGCAGGTGCCTCCAACGGAACCCTAAACAACTCCATTGCACCAGACTCTCCTCCATTTTGGTTGATTTCATCCATTTCTCATATTTCTATAACTAGTAATCTTGCACACGCAATGCGCGTCTCATATATATATGAAATTATATAAAATTATTAAATTTATCAGTGAGTAAAATAATTCACCTTTACTATCAATGTTTGTGAATACCGGACATTCGGATAACATTTCAACAAACATGATTTACACCTTCTTTATCATACAAATTTCATGTATCATCTTACATAAAAATAATAAACAATGAAGTTACGATCCTAAACAAATATGATATGTTCTCGTAACCTCAAATTTTACATGCAAACCCACATGCTATAGATAGGTATTAATTTTAATATGTAAGTATCATCGGTCTCTTGGTGTCATGAAAAAGTCTAATTGTCCATTGGAGAACCGTCAATGCATGTAGCAAAGGATCAATTTCACAATGCTCTATTGTAAAATAAGTAGTGTCGCACTAAGATGGACAAATCAGTTCGCAATAAGAAACAACTTGTTTTAAATAGCTAAGTACTCCATCCGTATCGAAATATAAGATGTTTTAGCGTTTCCTAGACAACACGTATCTATACATGTTTTAGTGTATACATTCATGTATATCTTGCACTAAAATATATATAGTTACGTTTTGTCTAAAAAACGTTAAAACAACTTACATTTTGATATGGAGGAAGTATTGTTTATGCCTAGTGGCTTTACAACGTTTAACAACATCGCTCACTCAATCCATGTGAGAAAAAGAACAGTTTTTTTTTTTTTTTTTTTTGACAGAAACAGTAAGCTTTATTAATCAACGAGGAATAGAGTCGGTACAAATAGTTTCACGGATACAATCCGGGACAACACCACGCCACACACAACTAGCTGAAAGTTCCGAAGACTGCGCTAAGCAGTGAGCAGCAGCATTCAACTCCCTTCGCACATGAAATAACACGGCCGACGGTATGCACCGCATCAAAAAGAACAGTTATATTCCTTGCAAAGTGGGAAATACCAAAATTCAGAACGAAGAATACATGCCCAAGGGAAAATCAATTTGGTTCCTCCTACATCACAAAATGGTATTATTTGACCTGATCTGCAATAAAATGTATAATTCAAGCACCAATAAAATGATCTTACTTTTTTTCCTTGTACTTGCTATAGACTCAAACCTTTTTTTTGTTGAAATTTAGACTCAAACCTTTAGATGTTCATACTTTTTTTTTTGTTATAACCTGCATCATGGAAGGAAAAAGGCTAGAATGGCCACATCATTTATGGGTGATTAAAAGTACAAGGCGATATAAAATGTTGATAGTTCATGATTCTAAGTCGATGTAAAGTAGGAACCTAAAATAATACGTTTTTGTGCTTGCAAAAAGGGTTCAATGAATCAATGATACTGCCGAATTAGATACTAAGTTACTAACGTCCACAAAAAATACCTGGGCTTCGTGTGATTATGTGTACGTGACGTCGTGGGCAGAAGAATAGATGATGCATCAACCTTAACAAGTCTCGTATTGCCTATCCTGCACCTGATGCAGCAACAGCAGATCTCCAATTCTTGGTGACAGAAATCCTCGAGGGCAATGTTCATATATGCGGGGCGAGGGCGGGCAGTAGGTCCAGCATGAACATCACCTGCAGATTTAGCGCACAATTCTTTTTTTACCTAAAATTGGTGTTTCCTCCTTGATTAGGGCAGTTAATACGGGTTGCGATTTTTGCTACAACAACTGCAGGAAGAGGACGGCGGGCGGTGCTGGGTAGGAGATCGTGCGAGATTTAGCAGTTTTCTTTTGTACATGCAAGTTTAGTGAGATTGGGGTGATTAGCGCCAAGTTTTCCGGGAAGCACATCATACAACATTAGAGAAATCTTCGACGCTGGATTGAGGTAGTTGGATGGCCAGGATGATTGGGATCTGACAGACTCGTTCTTTTTATATTAGTCTAGATAGATGAAACAACTCCATTGCATGTATTTTTTAACACAAATTAATTTTAAAAAAGCAAACTTGCAAGTAATATAGCTCGTACGAGAAAGCAAATTCAAATGAAATTCCGAAAGTTCTAGAAAAATAGATAGTTCATGTGCATGCCAATCAAAATTTTGGTTTCCTTTGAATACTTTCATTGCGAATTCCTGATGCATGAGGAAGAAGTCCTCAAACTTGGTCGATGCATGATTTGGCTCGACAAAGGCCACGTGAAGTCCTACTGCTGATCAAACACTAGATGGTCATCACATTCACTCTTCACGACCATATTCTACATGATAACACAGTCAATCATGACCTCACAGATTTAATCTATCGACCATGTTCTAACAAGGAGCCCCACGATCTTGGATCGCATCAAATTATCGCTCCACATTCTTCGTACAACCCTCTTGTTGTGTTGCAAATAAATATTGCCTAGCGAGGATATATGTCATCGTCTAGGAAATGTGACTTGGTATATTGGTGGCCATTGACTTCATAGTTTTAGTATGAAACGTTATGTGACGATCTTACTTGGTGTGTGGAGCGACGGTCCTTCCACTCGGCACCATCGGATCGCTTAGGCTGACTTTTGTCTCCGCTCGTCGGGTGAGTCTTGCAGTCGGGCTCTCTTCTACCTTTGCACTCGAGAACCAATGTCCGTCTGGCCCGAGAAACCTTCGCGCGCCTATGTTACCTTTTGAGAGGCCTATGCCCCATAAAAATTGTCTACCTGAGACCATCCCTTGGCCCATGGGTCTGATACAAGGTTAGAATCCAAGCTCTTCTAGAGTGAAATCTCACTGATGGCTCGGGCCCCCACGGAAAGCGGTTTTCTTCTGCTGTAATGAGCTAAGAGGTGGCTCAGTGCTATGCGGACGTGGCCTCAGCACCTTGTTTTGTTGGTGGCCTTATATTGTCGAGAGCGTGGATTTGGTGATCTACGTGAGAGTTTGCGAAGGTGCTCTGGCCGGTCTTCGTGAGGCGGGCGTGTGGTTGTCTCACTGTAGGGCGAAAGCCTTGCTCTCGTTGCCGGCCAGGACAGGAGATGGCGACGCCCTTGGTCGTTTTGTCCTTTTCGAGGGTGTCGTCAAGGCGGTGCCTTTGTTCCTCCGTACATTAGCTTCCAGGGGAAACTCTAGATCCTGTGTGGGATCGGGTGAGGGTGGCACTTCGGTGTCGCTTGCCTCTTGGGGTATCGTCTTGGGTGCTCCGCCCGCCGAAGGGACCCGTGGTTTGCGGTGATGAGTTGCAACACAACCTTGCCTACGTGAGACATGAGGACACAATTTCGGTCTCTATGGCTTCGGTGAAAATCTTGCGTTGACTTCGGTTGGTGCCAGCGATGGTTGCTCTCTTGGACATCACCTCCATCTTGGAGACATTGTTGATGAGCTCTTCACCACCCATATTGGTTTTTTTTGGTTTGTGTAGTTGATATTGTTCTTATTTTCGTCATCGACTAGGTGGGCGGCGGCCCTCGGCAGGCGTGGATGAGCGGCCGATGCAGATTCTCGCATCCGCCTTGTTCTGTTGAGGTGTTTGGGTGTCGGCTTTAATCGTGCGGACGATTTAGTCATCAACTCGAGTGGGTGCGGCCTGAGGGCCAACGTGCGGTGTTCTATGTTGTATCAGTTTTCAACCATTTAAAAAAAAACTGGCCAACTCTTTTATTCTTTATCAATAAAAAGGTAAATTTTTTGCCTCTTTTTAAAATATTGATATAAATTTCCACCGTATATGACTATATTTTAAGGAAGCAGGGATGCTCTCCATTTCGTGTAGAGTGTATCCTGTTGACTCGAGCACATGGTAGCCCGAACGGCGATATATTCTGCCGTAAACAAGAGAAAGTGTCCCTGACCATATGTCAACGGTAATCATATACAGCTGGTAGAGTAGCAGTACAAAAGTTGCCACTCCGTCCAAGTGTTACGCAATCGTAAACCAAACACCCTTCATGTGAGTTTATTTTTCTTGACAGTATTCCATTCCGTTCGTGTGAGGTGGTCCAATCCGGAACTCCAAGTGAAACATTTTTTCTTTTTTGATTGCGTTGCTGGTCGCTGGATATAAGTGCTTTGAGATTTCATACAAATCATACATTTTTTCTTCGAAATGGGGGCCAGCCTATGCATACAAATCATACATACGTTTAGAATTATTGGTGTTTCTATGTTTCTTTAATTTAATGCGTTGTGCCTCATTGAATGTGATTTTTTTTCAAAATGGATGTTGAAATTCCGCTTCTGCATCGATCGATTCACACGGCAGTTTTTTTATTTATTATTCAACAGATTCTTACAAAGTAATACATTAAAAAGCATGAAGCCACCTTCCTAGCAACATGTGTCGCGACTCCTACCAACTTGATGAAGGGGGTGAACCTGGACAGAGCCGTCGAACCTCACACCAACGCACATCATCTATAACCGAAAGACTCAACCAAGCCGCCCAATGGCGGGTCGGGAGCACTAAAGAGTCCAGCAATCTCAAAGCGGGCACCGTTGCGCACGCTCCAGAATCCGCCACCGTCGTCTTCCTCAAACCCATCTTCAGAACAAGAATCAACGCATTGACCTTGCCAGGCCTGTTGTCGACGCCGCCATGACGCCAGACATCGCCACCAACATGCTCGCATCCATCATTACACTTATGTTGTCTAGACCCCGCCGCCAAGACATGCCGACGCGGACGAGGTAAATGTAACACCGCACCACAAATAGACCCCTCGAAGGAGAATTTGTTCCAAAACGATGCCCCCAAAAAGGAGAACGACGTCATTGTCGCCATCGTACGATTTGGTAGACACCGATTTAGGGTTTCCACCGGAACATCTGGGCAATGAGCAGGTGATCGCGGCAAAGATTCCCGCATACGTCGCCATCATCAGCCCCGACCGAACGGAGTTTCGCCTCTCAGATCCCCTACCAGGAGCACCATCGTGTTGGATGTATGCCAAAAAGGCTATAATATTTGTACATTTGTTTCGTAATTACGAATCATGTTGCTATGTTATAACTGACTTGACTCCTGAATATGAAGTTCATATGAAAACCCACGCTCATGTGTAGTGACACGAACAAAGATTACAAACCCTAGTCTTGTCTTTTCAGACTAATTTGGTGTATACTCGATGACCGTGTTTTCCTGATCATGGACATAGTTTATGTCAACATCAATGGATAAAATATTGTTGGAATGGAACAATATGGCTGGGTATACCCTGATAGTTGATATGCTAAGAGATTTCATTGCGATATGTTTTGTCTTTAGTGGCATATCACAGCACGGTTATATTACAACATATTCTTTGACCATAAGGTTATCGGGGTTTTATATTCTGTAAGTTTTACTTTGGTACTATCAAGTGCCACACTGTAAACTGGATGCAAAAATGGTTGCCACTGGATAATTCTAAAGGAGTATATTACATCGATGTTCTGAGATGGAATTACTCCTCCGTAAAAAGATAGATACACTGTGATATCCATATGTTCTATAAGATATATGTGATTTAATGACTGCTTAATAGTTCGTGCTCTCTCTTTTTTAGTTCCAATTTATTGATAGTAAATGATCTGTCGTATAAATATTTGTTCGTATTGTTCTATTCGTAGAGGGGTATGACATTGTGGTAGCCTCCTCTGACTGCTTCATTTGAATCGACTTGGCACATGCTCACGCATGCTAAGACTGAAAACAAAAAGTCAATAAGTCTCGATGATTTATTTTGCCTCAGAGTTCTAGTATCAATTTTATGCCTCAGTTAATTTTGTTTTGTCGCAAGCATGATTATGATAGTTGTACTGAGTATGAGCTCTACTCGTGCATCCAACTCCCCAAAACCAAAGTTTGTCAACTGTGTCCACCATACCTACCTATATGTGGCACTTAACCGCCACTCCAAGTAAATTGCTCATGTGCTACCTTTAAACCTCGTAAAAATTATTCCTGTTTTGTGCCACTGTTTTAGCTCATGAGGACGTAAATAGAGAATCTTTATCTCACTTGTTGATTGGATTTCACACCCTGGACTAGTGGCTTCATCCGCTTATCCAAATGATAGAAGAGCTGGCAGCAGGGTGCCCAGCCCAAAATTAATACACACAAAATCTCTTCACTATTTTTTCCCCTAATTTATCAGTCAAAGCATAATTGTGTAAACAAAAGAGAAAGAGGGACGACCTCTACCCAGATGCGTCCTTCATATGGGAGCCACTCTTGTGAATCCAGTTGGCTTGTGACGTACTGTATTTTATGTTTACCATTCGTTGACATAAGCATACACCTCTCTTAAAAATATTTTCAATACCTCTGTTTAATAAAATAAAAGCTCTAGCACATGAGTGATCCATATGTTTCCCTCTGCGAAGGGCCTTTCTTCTACTTTTATGTTGAGTCTTCACATTCTCACTTTATGCACCTTCTTGAGAGCAATGGTTGTTATTCTTAGTGTAATGTGCTTGTCCCAGAATACGATTAATTGTAGTATAACTTTGATACTTGTATATTTTGATATCTTTACTTCTAGTCTTCCCTTGAACTTCAGAGGTGCCCTGGCATTTATGTTTTGCCCCACACTTAAGGGCAAGCGAGATACCACTTTATCAGATCCTATTATGAGTATTACAATCTTGCAAGTAGTTATGCTTCATGTTGTTTATTATTACTATGTTGTTATCTCTTCATGATTTGCATAGCTATTAAGTGTCAGTATCTTGTATGTATCTTATCATGAGCATAATTAAGTATTCGATCATATAGTGAGTATATTTATATCATATGAAACAAATGTGTTCGTGAAAGTCTTTTATCGCACTCAGTTGTCACGAATTTCTTGAGGACAAGCAATAAGCTAACCTTGGGGGGAGTTGATACGTCGAAAACGTATCTCCTTTTCCGAACACTTTTCTTATCATTTTTCTCTAAACTTGTGTATTTTGAATGCAACTAACATGGACTAACTTTGTTTTCAGCAGAATTACCTTGGTGTCTCGTTTTTGTGCAGAAAAATCAACTTTCGGGAAATTGCCCAGAAAAGACCCCATTGGTCTTAAAAGACCGGAAGACCCCATGAGCCAGAAGGGGGCCAGGAGAGGGGCCAAAGGGGGGCCACACCCCCTGGCGCGCCCTCCCCTAGGCCGTGCCACCTGGTGGTGTGGGCCACTCCCACACCCCCTAGGGCTCCCCTTTCGACTACATAAGGCCTTCACCCCTTAAACCCGAGGGGGTTCGTCATATTCCACAGAAACACAACAGAGCGCCGCCGCCACTCTGAACTTCGATTCGGGGATCAGAAGTTCCTGTTCTGACACCCTGCCGGAACGGAGAATTGGAGGAGATCATCGCCATTGTGACGCCCCGAGATCGGGCACTATGCAGATTTCGGCATTCCCACCCAAATCCGCATACTAACCGATTTCAGGTTGCCACTTGTGATAACATTACAACAGTTCACGAATAATCCACAACAACAACAGAGGAGGTATATACAAGACTCAAACGAGTCAAGGATACAACTGATACAATACAAAGATCCAAATAACAGCGGAAGAAACAACATAGTGTCCGACTACGGACAAGATACAAATTGGACTAAGAGTCCTGAAGATAACCGATGGCGTCCAATCCCTGCCCAGGCCAAGCCGGAGGGATTCGCAAGCTAACGTCGTCAGACTTCAAACCTGTTGACTGCAATATGGAATATGCAGCCACGAAATGGATTCGTAGGTCAGTACTATTAAGTACTGGCAAGTGGATAAACCATACTCACAAGATACCAGCGTAACCAATCATCACAAGATACAAATACTTTGGGTAGAACGGAAGGAAGGGATTATTGCAAAGAAGCGGCAGCGGGCTGTTGGGAATATGCCCTAGAGGCAATCATAGATGATGTAATTCCCAATGTATTCATAAAGTTATTAAGTTGTCCTTTGGTTTGAACATTTGATATATGTCATTGAATATGTGATTCGATTGTGGAACTATGTATTCATGTTGTTCATACTAATTGTCCTTGGTCGTTAAGATTGTGCTGGACACACACCCTAGAATAATGTGAGTGTTGGCTGATGACACGGTTCCACTTGTCATGGGCATGGTGATGCCATTCCAACGTTCACGGACTTGGCTAAAGAGTTTAGCAAGTCGGACTGACCCACATTGAGATGCAACGATCAAGTCGTCATTTGCATGTCTCAATCAATGTAATCCTTAGACCTGAGGTTGTCGCACAATCCGAGTTGTGGATCACCGACTTAGGTTCTGTCAAACGTTGTTCTGTGACAAGGCAACTATAAAGGCAGAGTTCGGGTCGAATGAGAAGCAAGCTGCGTGATGTGGATAATCAAGATGGGATTTCGCCCCTCCTAATGGAGAGATATTCTCTGGGCCCTCTCGAGTGATATGATTCAGGAAGCATGGCCATGCGCGACTCAGTTAAGTGTTAACTGTGTCGGTTGACTAAGAGTTGGTCAGATGAATCGCATATCACGGATCGAGAAGAGAGTTGAACTATTTAAGGGATGACGATAAATCGCTTATAGTTCGACAAGGTATATCGTGAGGCAAAAAGGACTAAGATGAATATCACATTGAAAGGTATGTCGTCATGACTCAATGGAACTTGGGAGTCGGCACGTTCTGCTAGGAGCCGCTATCGATTGATCGATTGAGAGTAGGACTCCAATCGTGTCCAAGTCGCCATGAGCCTGCAGGGTCGCACACTTAAGAGCGGGAGCAAGTATTGGTCGGGTTGGACCCGAACCGGAAATGGACTGGTTTTGTGAGTTGGACTCACAGAGGGAATGGGCCACAAGTGTTGTGAAGCCCATTACCATACGCTATATAAAAAGGGGCACAGGTTGCCCAGCGGGCGCGTTAGTCCACTCTCCCATGCGTTGGGAACCCTAGCCCCACTCAGTCCAGCCGCCGCACCGGACAGTCCGCCGTCGGAGCTCCTCCTCGTACGTGTGGATACCGGCAGAGGTGCTGTACGTTCAGCACTTCGACGTTCGAGGGATTGGATCGGCCGGACCGGATCGTGGGACTACACTGCCCCGACGCGCTGCATCGATAATCCGCACCTGCGCGTCTAGTGGTAATACTCGTGGCCTTATACCTCGGCTAGATCTTGGAAGCATCGCGTAGGAAAAGTTTTGTTTATCTCTACGCGTTCCAACACGGGCTGCACTAACTAACTACAGAGACGCGCTATAACATCCGGCTAAAAGAAAGGGATAAGATAGCGAGACAAAACCAACTATAACTACTCACCAACAATACACATCCAGTGCTACCCCCTACGAAGGAAGCAACCCAAGGAAACTCACACGGTTGATTAAGGTGACATTCATTTTTATGGTGGAGGTAATCTATATTACTAGTCAAGTTATCATTGTTAAGTGTAAGTTGTCTGAGTACTTGTTAGCCAGCACTTTCACCAAGTCATCCATAACCGCGGACAACACGGCTTCTCGAGAAGATTAACCCTGCAGGGATGCACCAATTTGGTCGTACACGTAAGAATAACCCGCCAGATGGAAATGCACTTCCACCAAGCGAGGCAGTCAACACAACCCAACTCTTCTTCGCATCAAGCCCAAAAAACACCGTGCAATTGAGCGCATGACTAATCAAGCCCCACGAAGAAAAGGGGACCCTCATAGCACTCTAAGAACGTGTCTCCCTAAATGCCGACTACAAAAGTTCCACCCTGGCGCCAAGGGTTCGCACCTGCATATGCATGCGGCAAATGGAAAACCCAAACTAAGTGTGGCGATTTGGACGAGATGCGAATCGAATCAAAGTTGCGGGGGGCGCCCATACACGCTTCCCACATGCGGTTAGCGCGCTCATCATGGATCGGAGGACAAGACCCTTTTCCTAATTAAGGTCGACACTAGCAGGCCTCAAAACCACGTCGGGCCTCCTGCCGGTGCCTTATCATCAAATTATTATTACCCAAAACATTAACATGTTGTTGATTAAGTTGAAACCCAACTATCAAACTAAACAGGTGATAAGACGGACAACAAGACTTGAGCGCAAACAACACTAAGCATGCAACTACGACACGAGGGCCAACAAGGTTAAAAAACAACAGTTAATAGGAAGTGAAAGGAAGGCTATATCATGGTTGCAAGGTAAACATATGATAGGATCGAGACACAAGCATCAAATCATAAGGCTAGCATAAGGACAACAGAAAGAATCGGTAACAAGTGAGGAAAGGCAACATAGGTAGCAAGTGAGTATACTTGCCTGGAATCTAGTTTGGAGAGTTAGCAGAACTTGTCGTTGCTCACATCATCTCAGCGTCCTATCCGCGAAGAAACAACAAACTAGAACAAACACCGGATGCAACAATTACTACTACGGCAAAAGATCCAGCATGATCCTATTTTATATGCATGACATGCGGGATGCAACGCAAAAGTACAACTTAGACAATTTAATCGGACCCGGAGTCCGGACAAATAATTATGGTGCAAGTTGTTTATCTAACCATCATATTAAATGTTGTTTAACATGCAAAACAGTAAGTAGGTGAGCTAAACAATATTAAATGGAATAGGGCAATATATTTAGTTAATACCCCAACACATTCCATATGTTGTTATTTAGTTGACATGCATAACACAGGCTAAAATGCACAATACAAGATGCAAACATGAGCATGGATGGCATATTCATATTCCTTGCACTTTTCTGGTTGGAAAACATATTTTACACATTAAATTTGAATTTAATTTGAATTAGTTATGATTTATGCAATTTTAAATGAATTAAATAAAGTACAGAAAATTGCACAAATTTTAATTGGCCAAACATTAAAAAAATTGCATATTTGGAAAATTCAGAAAATTTTGAGTAGAATACATATTTTACTTATTAAATTTGGATTTGAAATTCAAAAGATATGAGGATTTGAAGTTTTGGGTGTTTTCTGCAAAAACTGGGACGAGTTCGTGATAAAAACAGAGAGTGGAAGGGCTCTGGTGCAAAATGGAAAAGGCCAGGGGCCTAGGTGCGAAATTTACAGATTCAGATCTGGATCTGGGACGATTTTCACCGGGAGTAGACTCAGCTGGAGAGAATGACAGGCGGGACCATCGCTAACGTGACGCTGACGAGGCGCGGTTGAGCCACGGTGGCAACCGAGGTCACCGACTGGTGGGACCTGGAGCTGCGCGCAATAAAATCGAAAAAGGGAGGCAATTGCCTCGGCCGGGAGTCAAACCTGGGACTCCCTGTGATGCGGATCGGGGCTTTAGCCACTGGGCTACTGCTCTGTTTGTGTTAGTATCTGTGTGTGGCTGAATAAGAAGGAAACTTGATCCGTGTAACTGACGAAACTGAAGAAAAGGAGTGCGGGCGGTGAAAACTCGAAAAAAGGAGGTTTTTGCCTCGGGTGGGATTCGATCCCAGGTCTCCCAGGCGAGAGACAGAGAGCCAAGCCACTAGGCTGCTGCTGTGGTTTGTGAATAGATACGGATCTGATCGTTTAAGAGGTAAATATCAAGATGTGTTTACTGACGAAACTGAAAACGAACACATGCTCGCGACAGTGACATACAGAGGCATTCGAGGGCGATCTCAGGCGGGCTGCGCGCGATGGCGCCGCTCCCAGAGCAGGGGAGGGGAAAGGGGAACGAGTCCCAGAGGGTTCCTCACCGTGGGGAAGGCCGCGGGCGGCCGGAGATGGTCGGAGGCGCACCGAGTCGTTGAGGAAGCAGTGCGGACGGCACAGGAGACAGAGGAGGAAGACGGCCATGTCGGCAGCGTCCTAGGTAGCTGCGGCCCCCGTTCTTCCGCGTAGAAGACGACGATGGCAAGGCGGTGCCATTCCCGCTGGTCCCTTGGCTCGACGGAGACCATGGCGGTGGGGCGACGGCGACGTGCTCCGGGCTCTCCCTTGCGGTTCAGAAAATTCAGAGAAGGGAGATGGCAGAGGAAGAATAAAGGAGGGTGGCGGCGATGATGGAAAAGAGAGGAGGAGGGCGGAAGCTAGGGTTTCTGGGGCGGCCTTGGGGGGTAGATAAGGAGGGGAGAGGGGGACCATGGAGGTGTGGTTGTGCGTTGGTGGACAGAGACAGGAGGCACGCCTCCTGCGTGTGCTCCTGTACGGAGAAGAAGATCGGGGTGGGGTGGGCTGGCTTGTTGGGCCTTAAGGCCTGGCCGGTTGGCTCAAAAAAATAAAAAATTTGTGTTTCTTCTTTTTTTTTTCCAGAGAAATAGGAGGGGTTTTAAATAGGGAAAAGAATGTTTGTAAAATAAGTTAGATGAAACATTGACTTACTTATAAGTCATCTCAAGAATTTGAAAACAGTACCAAAAATATTTTGAGTTGACAATTTGAATTGGTTTGAGAGAAAACAATTTTAAGGGTTCAACAAAACAAAACAAAAAAAATGTAATGCAATGCAATGCATGATGACATGATGATGCAAAAAGGAAAAACACACAAACTAATTGGGGGGGGGAATCCCCGGGTGTTACAGCCATCGTCATCACCAATGCCTCTCCATCGATCATCCATGTTTCCCCCATCCATGTGTGAGTAATTCCCCCGCTGTAGGCCGAAGGGGATGGTAGGGATTGGATGAGATCGTTCATGTAATAATGTCGTGATTGTTAGAGCATAGTGCCTAGTATCTTCTATTAGTGCTATTGACATTGTTGCAACTTGTTATCCTTAATGCTTGCCACTTTGGGCCCGAGTGCCATGATCTCAGATCTGAACATGTTATTGAATCATGATGATAATTATTGTTTCTTGATCATACCTGCAAGTTGTTTACACATATCGTTGTCCGAAACCCGAGGCCCCGAAGTGACAGAAATTGGGACAACCGGAGGGGATGGCTGTGATGTGAGTATCACATGTGTTCACGGAGTGTAAATGCTTTGGTCTGGTGTTCTATTAAAAGGAACACCTTAATTACCAGTAGTTCCCTTGAGGCCCCGCTGAAAACGGGCTGGTAGGACAAAATATGTTGTGCAAGTTCTCATTGCGAGCACGTACGACTATTTACGGAACACATGCCTATGGTTACTTAGTGCTTGGATGCTTTATCTTATTTATCTGCAATGCCCATGTCTTAATTATTATATGAACTATCTTATCCATGCAACGCCCGTTCATCTATCCCTATGCCTACATTATTTAATCCCGTTGTTTACTTCAAACACCACAGCTGCTATTATTTCATTACTGCTGCTACTATAAAACTGTTACTACTGATAAACCACTGCGAACAAAAGTACTTTCAGGTGCAGGTGAATTGACAACTCACTTGTTAAGGCTCACAAATATTCTTCGGCTCCCGTTGTGTCGAATCAATAAATTTGGGTTTTACTTCCCTCGAAGACTGTTGCGATCCCCTATACGTGTGCGTCATCACCCGGCACCCTGCCGGGAAGGGAATTCATCACCGGAGGGGTCTACACCACCATGCCCTCCTCCAAAGTGATGCGTGAGTAGTTCATCCCTAGACTACGGGTCCAGAGCAGTAGCTAGATGGTTGTTCTCTCCACTTTGTACCTCATGTTTAGATCTTCTGAGCTGCCTATCATGATCAAGATCATCTTTATATAATGGTACATGTTGTGTCTGCTGGGATCTGATGAATGTTGAATGCTATGTATCCTGATTATCAATCTATCATTTTATCTTCATGCTTATGTTATTTATGATCTTGCATGCTCTCCGTTATTAGTAGATGCTCTCGCCAAGTAGATGCTAGTAACTCCAAGGGGGAGTATTTATGCTCGATAGTGGGTTCATGCCTCCTTTTCATCTGTGCTCGAGTGACAGAAACGTGACATATGGGGATGTGATATTTCCATTAGGGAGAAAACAACGGTGTTTACTTAGTTCACATTGTTTACACGATAATCTGTTGCTAGTAACTTAATACCCAATGTTTGTTCGAATGATATTCGGAGGGTGGATTATTAGACATAGATGCAGTTGGATGACGGTCTATGTATTTTGTTGTAATGCCCGCATGAATCACATAGTAATCTTTATATCTTGCATATGCACTACGGTGCAGCCTTCATTTCTGTCAATTGCCTAGTTGTAATTTGTTCACCACACATGTTATTTATCTTTCACGGAGAGACACCACTAGTGAACTGTGGACCCTGGTCCATTTTCCTCATACTGATAAAACACCTACTGCTTTCATACTGCTTCATACTGTTCCTACTGTTTTCCACACCATACGTTTAACCTCTTTGTATTCAGCAAACCGGTGATATTGACAACCTCGCTGCTTCATTGGGGAAAAGTGATTTGATTGTGTTGTGTAGGTTCCACGTTCCTGCTGAACCGGTAGTGCGCCCTGCCATCTCAGGTGCTTCAACCTTCTGAAGTTACTCCTTCCTCCTACTGGTTGATTCAACCTTGGTTTCTTTCTGAGGGAAAATTGTTGTTGCACTCTTCATACTTTCCTCTTGGGGTCTCCCAACGAACGTGTGTTCACACACATCACTGGGTCACCGTATTGGGTCTAAAGGGAAAAAGTTTACAATACTACAATCTCGTAATATGGATCGAAGGTATCAACCTTTTTCTGGCGCTGTTGTCGGGGAAATATTTTTACTACGCTGATGAGGTTATAGAGTCTCTTTTAGTTTTGTTAATTTTTTTTAGTTTATTTCTTGTTACTAATTTTTTACTTGCTTAGCTTATTTGAAAATCCAAAAATATTAGTTTACATTTTGTTCTTATATGATAACACTAAAAAATAGTATGGTAAACAAGAAACTTGGGGAGTTTGCTACTCCCAATGATGACTATTTACGTGCACCCATCACTCAACCCGTAGTTGTTGCGGAGAACTATGAAATTAAACCAAACTTATTGAACCTTATTCAATAAAATCAATTTAGTGGTTCAGCTTCTGAGGATGCAGAGATGCACTTGAACACTTTTACCGAATTATGTGATATAATGCGTATTAAGGATGTCAGTCCAAATGCAGTCAAGTTACGTTCGTTTACCTTTTCACTAAGAGGAAGAGCCAAAGAATGGCTACTAGCATTACTTAGAGGTACAATTACATCTTGGGATATTTGTTGTAATGTTTTTATGACTAAATATTTTCCACCTGTTAAGACAATGCAACTTCGTTCAATCATTACAAGTTTTAGACAGGAAGATCGCGAGCCACTAGCGCTTGCATGAGAAAGGATGAAAGACTCTGTTAGGAACTGTCCTAAGCATGGCATGGATGAGTGGTTAATACTCCATTTATATTATAATGCTTTAAACCCTATGTCCAGGTTTATGCTTGATACAGCTGCAGGAGGAATATTCATGGGAAAAGAAATTGAAGTAGCAAAGAAGCTACTAGATGATATGAAAGACAATCATGCTCAGTGGCATATTGAAAGAACCAGCACCAAGAAGGTAAATGCAGTCACTGAGAACAACAAAGAAGAGCTTACAAAAAAGGTAGATTAGCTACTTTCTGTCCTTAAAAATAACAATGAAGCTCAGATAAATGCCATCACCAATGCTCAAATTGAAGAAATAGATTTCATAGCTCGTAATACTTATAACCCTGCATGGAAAGGTCCAAACTTTGGACAAAATTATCAGAAACCGTATAACCCTACAGAAGCACTAAACAATAGTAACTACAACAATGAGGAAACAATGGCAACCGCCTTGCACTTGAAGAAACACTTACATCCTTTATAAATTCTCAAACTGAATAAAATAGTGCTTTTTAAAAAATGGTTGAGAATCATGATAATATACTTGGTCAGCTAACCCAAAATGTTAGCACTATAAGAACAAATTTGCAGGCACTCCAGGAAAGAACAAAAAATGTGGAGACACAAGTGACCAAGATAGCTGAGAGTCGAACTTTGATTCTAGCAAAATTTTCAGATAAACTGGAGCCAAATCCAGTTGCAAACATGAAGATGATGAGGAGCACGAAAGATGCACCATAAGAGCTGGATTATAGTAATGCTCCTTCACCAAATTGCACCGTTGAAGATGTTGTGAAGAATTGTTCAAAAAAAAATATGTTGTGAAAATGGAGAGTATAAAGAACACATCAATTGAAGGAGGTAACGAAGCAACTTATAAAGAATTTGTTAACCAAGTTTCTTATAGAGTTCGTGAGCTGGAATTAGAATATGGAAAACTATCTGAAAAACCGCCAGCTAAACTTGAAGACATATGTGAGCCTACTATTAAGATATATTTAGGTGTTAATGAAATAACTGCACTTTGTGATCTAGGTGCAAGTGTTTCTACGATTCCTAAGACTTTATTTGATAAGCTAAACTTGGGAGACTATAATATAACTGAACTTAAATTGCATTTAGCTGATTCAACCTTTAAGCAAGCTGTTGGAATAAAAAAAATGTAGTACAAATTAGAGGAAGTCATGCACTCCTTGATCTTGTTATAGTAGACATTCCTGAAGATCCAATAGCACCTATAATACTTTGCAGACCGTTCTTAAGAACTATTAAAGGCTTGATAAATTTACATAAAGGTAACATGAGGGTTGAATTACCTTATCGAGATCCTTTTGTTGTTTATTTTCCTAGGAAAAAGAGATCAAAGGTCTACGACAATGGAACCATAACATCAAAGGCAAACTACTTCGGAATGGGCACACGAGTCACTAAGCCTAGTTGACCATCACTACGGTTGAGCTAATGATGATGATGATGGAGAAGACCCCGAGTATGTTGATGATGATGAGAGTAAGGAGGATGAGGACTCCGAGTGACCTATGTGATTCATAGCATCGCTCTTCTAACTTTTTGCTGTTTCGATGCCAGGGGGAGAAGTTGCTCTAGTAGGTCACGGGGATTTGCAGGGTCGGGCACACACATATGCTTTTACCATTTCTTAAAAGCTTGTGTCCCTTTAAATTTGTGTTTATGTTTGTTGAACCATTTTCTATTTTCTTTGCTTTGTGGTTGTTGAACTATGTTACGTTGTGCCATTGGTTTTTGGTTGTCAGACATGGTATTATTCTATGGTTGAGATCACTATTTTAGATTTCAATGATATCCTTGGTATATTCTCATTAATAGTGCAAAAGTTATGATCTCTACCATCTCTTGAAAATTTGTCTCGTGTCTATCATGTTGTTGTTTCCTCCTAGTTTGGCTTAGTACCTAGAATTTGTGCTTCCCAAATATCTAGGGCACACATTTAGGGGAGCCATTCTATTCCTTGAAACATGATAGCCATTGTATCAATGCTTTATTCTTTTGCAAATCCCGGTGTTGTCATCTAATACCAAAAAGGGGGAGATTGAAAGAACATTTTGAGTTCTCCCTATGTTTGGTTTTGAGTGTTAGATAACAACATTGGTGATCACCTAACCTTGTGCCAAGTGTTATAGATGTTTAGGTTATTCCATCTTGAAAGCATTGTATGCAAATAGCAAAGAAGAGCAACTCTCTGTCTGCCTGAAGAAATCAGGCCGGAGACTCCGGTGTGAAAACACCGAAGACTTTTCCAGGAGACCCCGGTATCAATTATCGGAGGATGTCTGCTCCTTAGCAATTTCTCAAATATGGGTCCCCTGGAGTAAGGCTGAAGTATCCCCGGAGACTCTGGTCCCTTCATGGTGCTTTTTGGCGAATACTTGTAGATGCCTCCCCCGGAGTAAGCCCAAAGTCACCCCGGAGACTCCGGCCCTCTGCAAGTGCTCGATGATGAATCTTATAGATGCCCTTCCCATAGATTGGCCGGAGCAACCCTAGATACTTGCAAGTCGCCGCCCCAGGACAGAGACTCCGGGTAAGTTGCTCTGCAACGGCTAGAAATGGGAGAGGGGTATAAACTCCCCTACTTCTTCCCCAAGGGGCCAGCTCGTCCAACATTGAAGGCACCATTAATTGAGCTCACCAAAAGCTAGATTTATCCCAATCCCTTCATCTAAGATCGTTGATCTCCAGAGGATTGAAGGAGAAGGCCCCGATCTACATCTTCACCAAGGCGTTTTCCATTCCCCCCTCATTCACTTGAGGGAATTGTGTCTAGTGTTTCCTTGTGGAAAACCTAGACCTCTTTGTTACTCACTCGTTGTTTATAACAGATTCTTGGTTTTCTTGAGAGCCCCCAATTCGCCTCAAGCTCATTGTAAAGGCTCCAGTTTCCGTCTCGAAGGATTCCATAGTGGAAGGTGAAATATGCATCTATGGCAAGGTTCATCGGAGAATAGGGTGAGTCCTTTGTGGTGTTGAGTAGGCCTTCATGGCGAAACTCACACCCCTCCAACGATACGTATGACGAAGGGATGGATCCTAGGCCTATCGGGTGAGCCTACCGGGTCTGAGGCCCAAGGCCCAAGCTCCAAAGGAAGCGCCATGGACTGTTCTATAAGGCCCAATAAAAGCCCACCCGCAAAGCATTGCGGGTTAAGAAAGGAAGCCTGTAATCGACTTAGGGTTAGGGTTTGTATCCCCCCGGGCACGGTTTGAGACCTGGCTATCTATATAAAGCCAGGAGAACCACCGGGGGGAGGACCAAGCAATACCGCGCCATCAAAGCCTTGAGATCGAGATCATACTCTCGACTTGAGCATCCCCCATTGTAACCGATCTACTCGTTAATACAGATCGACAAAAGCAGGAGTAAGGGTTTTACCTCTACGAGGGCCCCGAACCAGGGTAAATCTTGCCCCCCGTTAGCCGACGATTCTCAACAGCGCCTACTCGTTCTCTTACTCGAAACCCTATCGGTTCATCCGAGGGACTTGTTGAGATGCATATTCGACAATTGGCGCCGTCTGTGGGAACAACGGGCGCTGGATCTCCGGCATATTCGGCCTCATCGACCAACCACTCACGCTAGAGCCCCGGAACTTCGAATCCAACCAATCCGGTCCGCATCGGGGCGGTCATCGTCACCCCTCACTCACCGGAATCACGCCCGGTGTTTAGCGAATTGGAGAAGAGCATCACCCTGACGGTCGGGAGCTTCCAGTTCTACGCCGACAAAGAAGGAATTCTACAGTTCCCCGAGCACTCCAACCTCGACGGATCGGGCTCGGAGTCGATCTCAAGCCCAGGAGCTGTCGACTCACGGCCCAACTACGTGGATCACGACTTAGCAAAAAGCGGCAAATCGATCCGCCTCAACACCCGCAATTTCATACCCTCTCTACAGAGGAACTTTCTCGGGTCAGGAAAGCTTTCCAAACTACACCTAGGACCCGCGAGCCATATCTGGCTCAGGTCTGCATGGCAGGATCAGGAGATCCACCCGAAGAAACTTAAGACATCGCAAGGGAACGCGCAGCCATCAACGTGTCGCGAGCCGCCTAGGATCGGGCAAAGGAGGCCATCCGCACAAGAAAACCACTCGAAGCCGGAGCCCCTCATGAAGATATGACTGCATACCACTACCACCTAGTGAGAGCAGCAACTTTGATCAAGGAAGCTCGAAAAGACCTGGCCGAACGAAGAAAGCTAGCGGACGAGTCCAGTCAACGCCGTGCGGCGCTCTCGAAAACACCTTCTGTCGGGAACCATCCCGGGCGGAAAAGGCACGTCTCAAGAACTGCGACTATGGATGACCAATCCTTAACTGGGATCAGTAGGTCACTTGAGGCATCCCTTATGCACGTCGACGAGGACGACAACATGCACCCGACGACTCCTGCCGCCGCAGTACTAGCCGCAGCCACTTACCTGCAAACAAACCAACCAGGGGAGAACGACCCCCACGCAGAGCAATACAGGCAGGTCCAGAAGGGGCTAGGCATGGCAGCCACAAGAATCACCGCTTACGACCGCAGGAAGGCGGCTGCGCAAAAAGATAAAGAAGCACCTCGCGGACACAGGAGCACGTCACCCAGGAGGGAGAAGTCGCCTCGTCGCGCGCGAGGAAAAGAAGCTCGACGACGCGGAGATAGTCCGAGTGACAGTGACGACAGCCCGAGAGGTCGGGATCGTAGCCCGCGGAGAGGTCGCGACCGCAGCCCACGGAAAAATCGCAATCGCAGCCCACGACGTCACGGAAGCCGCTCGCGACACCGCAACAAGGAGCCGCGGAGAGACGTCAATCGCGATGAACACGGATACAATGCGCGATCAGACATCGCTCAGAACAAAGTTTACAAAGCTCGAGCGGCTAGGAACCGTGCACGTTTCTCATCCACCTCTTCCGACGAAGAGGTTTGTGGAGCCTTATGCTTTGCTCGCGACATCCGCGAGGCACCGTTGCCCAAAAGTTTTAAGCTCTCTTCGGAGGTGCAAAAATACGATGGATCGCTAGAGCCACAAGCCTGGTTGTCAGATTACCTCACGGCAGTGAAATGCCAACGTGGGAACAAAAACACGGCTATGCAATACCTTAACCTACACCTTGTAGGCGCCGCGCGCAGCTGGCTCGAAGGAAGACCGAAGGCGTGCTACAAATCATGGGACGATCTAACCTTCGACTTCTTCAAAAATTTCTAGGCAACATACAAAAGACCTGCGACCATCGAGGAACTACGAGCTTGCAAGCAGAAAAGTGGCGAGTCTACTCGCGAATATATTCAGCGATGGACCACACTTAGGAATACAACAGGAAATATATCAGAAGAAGTTGCAGTCGAAGCATTCGCCAAAGGAGCTCGGCGAACCTCCTTCCGGGAAGAACTGGGACGGGCCGCACCCAAAACCATTGGAGAACTGATGGCTATAGCCGACAGATGGGCCAACGGCGAGGACGCGGTGCGCAATGAGAAAGCAACATCACTAGAACCAGAAGACGATCGCCATGGTCGAAAGAAAAGGAGAAAGCATTACGACCGCGATGATCGGGAGGAACTGGTGGCAGCAGAATTCACAAGAAATCGCGACAACGGATATCGCGGAAATTGCGAGTGGAAGCCATAGACAGAGGACAAAAACCCCGAGGAGGACCTCGATGGTTACTGCACGCTACATCTATTTACAGATAAGCGCACTGGTAAAACTAAGGCAACACAC
This sequence comes from Alopecurus myosuroides, assembly GCA_028641055.1. Classification (NCBI taxonomy): domain Eukaryota; kingdom Viridiplantae; phylum Streptophyta; class Magnoliopsida; order Poales; family Poaceae; genus Alopecurus; species Alopecurus myosuroides. Next base: position 22,767 of record JAPCYS010003405.1, read on the forward strand.
CTTCTCAAGGATTGCCGAAAGTTTCTTGACATCCACGAGGCCTTCTCAAAGAAAAACAAAGCAGCAGTCAACCAAGGCTACCTGCAGCTCCCGGGAGGGGGAACTCAAGGATTCCACCCGCCGCAAGCCCTACCTCCACCAGGAATCCAAAACACGGTGCTAGCCGCGCTACCCGCGCCACCCGCCGCAAACCAAGGAACCAACGGATCCGAACCTAGCAGGACTCCTAGAGATGATACAGAAACTTTGCCCGTCCCGCAGGGCCCAGAAAACAAACACTCGACAGGTATTCATGGCTCTCCAGGCACCACCATCCCAACCCGAGTATCTCAAGATGGCCGACCAGCCGATAATTTTCTCCAAGGAAGACCATCCCCCCGAGTCTATCAACCAGGGCATGCCGCACTCGTCATCCAGACACAAATAGGCAACTATGAACTCGCCCGAGTATTCATGGACGGAGGCAGTGCGATTAACATAATTTACGCGGACACACTCTGCAGGATGAACAGGAACCTGGACGGACTCGCGCAATCAGAGACATCCTTTCACGGGATAGTACCAGGGAAGGCAGTCCGTCCACTTGGAACAATAAACTTGGAGGTGGTGCTCGGCAACCGAAGCAATTACAGACGAAAATTCCTCGACTTCGAAGTAGTCGACTGGCCCTCACAGTACCACGCTATTCTTGGCCGAACAGCGTTCGCCATATTCATGGCAGTACCACACTATGCATACCTGAAGCTCAAGCTGCCTGGGGAACATGGCACCATCACCATCGACGGCGATTTCCAAAAATCCAATAAATGCGACATCGAGTTCAACGAGATCGCCAAATCCTTCGGGATGCAGGAAGAGCTGAAAGAGATAGCAAAAACCACGGATCACTCCGTGATGCCTCTCACCAAGAAGAACACCCCAAAGTTCGAGTTCAGCGCAAACATCGGCACTCGGAAACATCAGGTGCACCCGACCGAATCTACGAAAACGGCGATGGTGTCCACCACCCTCTCGCCAGCATAGGAAGGCGCGCTCGTCGAACTCCGCCGTGAGTACCGGAAAATTTTCGCCTGGCAGCCTTCAGATATGCCAGGGATACCCAGAGAGTTCGCTGAGCACTCACTCGAATTTTATAAAGACGCTAAACCTATCAAGCAGACAACCCGACGGTTTTCAGAGCCAAAGCAAAAAGCACTTGGAGAAGAAGTGAACAGGTTACTCGCAGCAAAGTTCATCCGCGAGATAAAGATCTCCACCTGGTTAGCAAACCCGGTGCTGGTCCCGAAGAAAAATACTGACATCCTTCGCGTGTGCATCGACTACACGTCATTGAATAAGCATTGCCCCAAGGATAACTTCCCCTACCACGGATCGACCAGATCGTGGACTCCACAGCAGGCTGGCAGCGCCTCTCCTTCTTGGACGCCTACTCGGGCTATAATCAGATCAGGATGAAATAGGAGGACGAGGAGAAGACAACGTTTATCACACCCCACGGTGTTTACTGCTACACGACAATGCCTTTCGGGCTAAAGAACACAGGCGCAACATATCAGCGCTGCATGCAAAAATGCCTCGCCAAGCTTATTGGAAAGAATGTACAAGTGTAAGTTGACGACATCGTCATCAAGACTCGAGTAGAGGATACGCTCCTCGATGACATCAGAGAAACATTCGATGCGCTGAACGCGTACCGAATCAAACTCAATCCGACCAAATGCGTCTCTGGCGTCCCTGCAGGACAACTTCTTGGGTACCTGGTTTCTGCTCGAGGAATTGAAGTCAACCCGGATAAAATCCAAGCGATCCTGACAATGAAGGAACCAACTAATCTCCGCGGTGTGCAGCAGCTCGCAGGACGACTAGCCGCTCTAAGCAGATTCATTGCAAGGCTGGGCGAGCAAGCATTGCCTTTCTACAAGCTACTGAAGAAAACGGATAAGTTCGAGTGGACACCCGAAGCGCAAAAGCATTCGCGGACCTCAAGCGAGCATTGCAGAGTAGGCGTATCCTGGCAACGCCAAAAGAACGGGAGTCACTGTATCTGTACATAGCCGCAACAAATCAAGTCATCAGCACAACAATCGTGGTCGAGCGGCCGGAAGATGGCAAGGCGTATGGCGTCCAAAGGCCAATATATTATATCAGCGAGGGGCTTTCGCCCTGCAAACAGCGATACCCTCATTATTAGAAGCTCGCGTACAGCGTGGTGCTCACAGCTCGAAAACTCAAGCACTACTTCCAAGAGCACACCGTCACGGTGCTAAACGACGCATCACTCGGTACTATCATGAATAACCCCATGGCATCCGGAAGAATTGCAAAGTGGAGTATCGAGCTCGGCGCCTGGGACATCATATATGCAGGGCGAAAATCTGTGAAATCACAAGTACTCGTGGAATTCTTGAGCGAGTAGACAGAACTACAAACACCAGGCCCTCCAGAATACACAAGCAACTGGATAATGTACTTCGACGGGTCGAAGAGAAACGAAGGAGCTGGAGACGGAGTTGTACTGATATCCCCCATAGGTGACAAGTTACAGTACGTCCTGCGATTGGATTTTCCACCCGACGACCTAGCATCAAACAATGACGCAGAATACGAGGCCCTCCTTCACGGCATGAAGATGGCGATTGCCTGTGGAGCCACCCGACTGATGATCTATGGAGATTCAAACCTCATCGTACAACAGACGATGAAAGAGTGCGATGCCATTGCAGAAAACATGGTTGCCTATCGAGATATGTACAACCTACTCGAAGGAATTTTCAAAGGGTGCGAACTAAAGCACATCGCGCGATCCAACAACGAAGAAACAGATAAATTGGCAAAGATGGGTTCTACCAACACACCCATACCGCCTGAAATATACTTCGAGAGGATGATCAAACGCTCAGTCAAAGTAAAAAAAATCAGCAGAAGGACCCGCAACATAGGAGACAGAGGTCAGCCCGCAAACTGCTATGATTGAGTTCAGCCACAACATTTCGAGACAAGTTTTTCTGGTCGAACCAGTCTAGACGCAGAAATACCTCGACTACTTGTCCAACAAGCAGCTCCCAACAGTTGTTCGCGAGGCTCGACAGATAGTACGACGTAGCAAAGCTTTTTGAGTGCTCAATGGAGAGCTATACAAACAGAGCATATCAGGAATATTGCAGAGATGCATAGCACCCGAGGATGGCACGGAATTGTTGCGGGATATACACCAAGGAGATTGCGGGCACCACGCCAGCTGGAAGGCGGTCGTGGGTAAAGCTTTCCGAGCAGGATTCTACTGGCTCAGAACGGCCAGAGACGCAAAGGACCTAATCGACAAGTGCAACGCTTGACAAAGATTCGCGCCCAAGCCACATGCCCCTGCAACTAAACTTCACATGATCCCAATCGCCTGGCCCTTTGCACAATGGGGGCTAGACATGGTGGGGCCACTGCGAAAGTCGACACCCGGAGATACACGCACTTGCTCGTTGGAGTCGACAAATTTACGAAGTGGATCGAGGCTATGCCAGTCACCTCCGCCAGCGTCCAATGCGCCGTGAAATTCCTCAACTGCATTGTGTGCAGGTTTGGCATACCACACAACACCATCACCGACAACGACAACAACTTTACAGCGAAGGAAACACAGGAATTCTGCGAACAGAAGGGAATCACCCTCAGTTTCACCTCAGTGGCTCACCCGCAAACTAATGATCAATTCGAGCGATCCAACGGATTAGTCTCAGCCGGCCTCAAGAAGCGGCTACTCGACCGCCTAAACCCAGCAGCAGGACACTGGGCAGAGGAGTTACCATCAGTACCGTGGAGCCTTCGCACAACACCAAATCGGTCAATAAACTACACGCCATTTTTCATGGTCCATGGAGCCGAGGCCGTCCTACCTGAAGATGTCAAATTCAGCGCACCCCGAGTCGTCGCATACATCGAAGAAACCTCGAACAGGGCACTCGCAGAAGACGTGGATGCACTCGATGAAATTCGCGACATCGCATTCGCAAGATCAGCGGTATACCAGCAATCATTGCGCAATTACCACAGTCGTCGCATACGCCACACATCTTTCGTGGTAGGCGATCTGGTGTTGCGGCTCAAGTAAAAGGAAGGGCACAAACTCGAGATACCATGGGAATGACCCTTCATCATACACGAAGTTATCCCAGGTGGCGCGTATCGATTGAAGAACCCCGAGACCGGTGGCATCTAATCCAATCCATGGAATGTTGCGCATCTCCGCAAGTTTTATTCTTAGGATTATTCTATGGGCAAAAATAAGGCTATACTAGCCATCTTGTAGCTCGAGGAAAATACATGGCTTCTCAGCCATATCAATAAAAACACATGGTTTCTCAACCATAGCTATTCGTGTTTCTTCATTTTTTGCATGCTAAACAACAGGTATACACCCCAACCTGGAAGGAAATGAAACAAGTTCAGATACACTCCAAGAACCCACTCGAGAAATATACCACTCCAAGACCCCACTCGAGAAACAGGTATAACCAACAGCCTAACTAAGCATTGGAGGAAAAATTACAAATACAAGGTACAAACAAGGTTCACGCCTTATAAAACACCTTATAAAATCTCGAGTGAACTATACAAGGTAACATGATATCCACATCCTACGACTACACCTAATGAGGAGCAGCCCTCTCAGCCAGCTTGTGTTCAATCTCTTCAGAAGTTAGTCGAATGATCTCCTCCGCCGTAGGATGCACGACTTTATAATGAGGTATCATATCGACTGGAGCATTGGGGAGCCTAGCCACATAGCTAAAATTGACCTCAGGATGCCACAACCGAACAAAAGCGAGCGCCACTTCACCACCGCAGATAAGCTGCTGACGAACACACTCGCGAACTTCACCAACTCGGCCAAAAAGTCTTGGCAGGTCGCTTAACCTCTCTGGAACAATACCCAGCGGATAGAACGTCCGATACTTCAAAGTAGCCAGAATAAAGCCGCTACTGCGGTCAAACCAGAAGTTGTTCGCATGCGGCTTTGAGCTACTCGCCTCATGAACAATGTGGTTGTCTACCCAATGAGTTTCACAAGGACCGTCGGGCTCAACAACTGCGAAAAACAGCGTGAAAGGTTAAAAAGGTGAAGCGAAGGTAAACAACAAAGTGCTAGGGGGTTAGCATGCTTACAAAGTATGTCTTTGGTAACAGCGGCCAGCTCCTCCATCACGAACTGTTCACGTTCAGCCGCAAACTTTGCTTTGATTTAGCTACATCAGCCACTCCACGCAAATCTTTCAGCTTGCGCTCACCATCCGCGACACGATCACGGAGCCCGGCAAATGTACCAACAGCAGCAACAAGGGGATCTAATCGTGCAGCAGATCCACTCGAAGATTCTGCGTTAGGATCCACAACCTGGAAGGAAATGAAACAATTTCAGATACACTCCAAGACCCCACTCGAGAAATATACCACCTACTTAACAGGTGCTCCGGGGCTACTCCCACCGGGAGCTCGTAACGCTTCAATCGCAATTACCAGGCATTTTAGACATCAAAAGAACACTTTCATTAAAAGAAAAATACGGGAATGCATCCCAAGGTTCATTACATTGAAAGGGCAAAGTAAAAATAAACTATCCTATGGAACTGCGGAGGTACTAGCGCTGGCAGCAGGATGTCCCTTGCGACTAGCACGGGCAAGCAATTCGGATAGCTTCTTGGCGAGGACTTCCGCCGGATCGCCAAAAGGACGAAGCGCTACCTTTTTGCCCGTGGCGGCGTCGTAAGGAAGGCTCGAGTACGCTTTCTCCAGGCCCTCGGCTCCGTGCACCAACGCAAACTGGATGGCAGTCTTCGCTCCACATTCAGACTGGGCAACCGAGTAAGTCTGAAGAAGATCACCCTCCAGGAAAACTTTCAGAAGACCGTCTAGCGTGGGCGGAACCACGACATCCACCAGAAGACGCTCGTGGAATTGCGTCAGCACTCGAATGGCTTCGCCAACGAGGGAGCAGATCCCACTGGCGTGTTTCTGGAGCTGGGAGAGGAGTCCGTCAAAGCATCCAATCGTCGACTCCCAAGTAGCTCCAGTGCAACACCAAGAATATCTACAAAAGGACACCGTAAACTCCCGAGATGGCCAATCAAAATCAAGTCGCAGCAAAAAGCAAGTACAACTTACCCGCGAATTGCTGAGCCAGAGGGCGGATGATGCCAACAAGATCATTGTCGTGCTTAGCACCAGCATCGTGGGCCTCGGCGAGCTTCCACTCGAAGTCAACCGAATTCTTGCGAGTGGACTCCAGCTCCTTTCGGGTGGACTCCAACTCGGCCTCAAGGGTTTTCACCCGAGAGGCGGCTTCGGTTTTCTCGGCGTTCAGGAGATCGACTTGAGCTGTAAAGCAGTAAAATTCAGCCTAAAAAAACAGATATGATCAAAAGAAACAGCGGAAGAAAAATAGAGTGGATTAACCTACCTTGGAGAGCTTGGCCATCCTCGACAAGTCGATCACGATCCAGCCGAAGGGCGGCGCAATATGCCTCAGCCGAAAGTACGCGTCGGCCAATGGAGGCTAGGGAGTCAAGAAGAGACTGCAAACGCACAAAACAAATTTCAAGTTAAAGGAAAAAGTTCTTGAGCCTATTCACGACTGTACACCGTCGAGTATAGCCTCGGGTGCTACTCCCATCGGGAGCACTGCCGTGCACCCGATAACATAAAAGGAAGAAAAAAGCTTAAACTTGAGTCCGTGGCTAATCGCAAGCAATTAACCACAGCCTCGGGGGCTACTTCCATCGGGAGCACTGACGTGCACCCGATAAAAAAGTGCAAACAGACAAAATAGAGTATGCGAAAGAAGAGACAAGATTTACCTGGCCCTGGGTGGTGCACACAGGATCCGCCGAGCTCCCCGAGACTTCTTTATTCAACGGAGCCCCACCCGTGAAGCCAGGCAGTCCATAGTCTGGAGCCGCAGCTGCCGGTGCTGGGCTCGGAGGTTTCTGGGTGACCTTGGCGACTGGAGTTTCGCCCGCATCCGCTTCTTTTCTCTTCACCGAGGGAATAGAGGAAGCAAACTAACCAGGGCTGATGGATTGAAGCCTGTCATGAGAGGAAGAATCGAACAAAAGCATAAGAAAAACGGGAGAAAACATTCGACTAAAGGACAATAGGAGAGGAAGAACTCACTCGTCGTCGTCGTCGTCGTCCAGCATATCCGCATTCAGGCGGTGCCAATCTTCGACTTGGGGGCTAGAGGAGGAAGCACGTTCAAGGGCGTCACCACAAGGGGCTCTGTTGCCTTGCCAGGTCCACCACCCAAAGAACTGTCTTTGGAGGTGGCCTCACCGTCTACTTGCCGGCGGCGCTTGCGGTGGTGGAGGTCGCTACCCGACTCTTCCATGTCATATGAGGAGCCGTGCTCGGAGCTCGACTCGGCCTCAGCAACGCTGGTGTCGAGAGCAGCCTCAACGTTGCTAGCCAGCAAGTCAGAAGCATCATCAGCAGAAACTGGCGGATAGCATGTGGCTATCTTCAAACTCTACAAGAGAAGACAAGGAAAAGAGAAAACTCAGTCGATAAACTATCGAATGGCAAAAATGTTGAAGCAGAGAAGATTTTTTTTACCTCGGATGGAGGAGACCTCGAAGCTTCGAATGGTGCAATAGGGCAGATATCAAAGGCTTCGCCCACCTCCAGCTTGGTGATAGCCTCAATTTTCTTCTCGAATTCAGCATTCGAAAGGATATCTTGGCTAAGACGGCTGGGGTCTTCGACGCCCTGGTACTCCCACATGGTTGAGGGCCTCTCTTGGAGAGGCTGGATCCTGCGCCTGAGGAAGACGCTCGCCAGATTCAAACCATTCAACGCGACCCCTGCGGTCTGGTCGCGAAGAGCTGTCACCTTGGCGAGTAGCGGGGCGACGATGCGGTTCTCTTCGACTGAAAGCTTGTGCGCCCAGGACTTCCGTCGCTTCAAAACAGTGAACGGGTAGAATTCATGAGCTCCACCCGCGCTGTTGTCAACAACATAAAACCATTTCCTCCGCCATCCTTGCGCGGAGTCGAGGAAATGCATCTCCGGGTAGGAGCCGTCCGTCTTCACTTGGATTCCAAAGCCGCCGGTACGCAGCGTCTCTCCAAGCTGGCTCTCCACCCGCGATTTTTCGCGAAACACCCGCACTTTGAACAAGGCCTTCCAAAGGCCCCAGTGCGGACGAATACCGAGAAAGCACTCACAAAGTACGATGAAGCACGAGATGTGTTGCACCGTATTTGGAGGCAGGTCATGGAGCTGTATGCCATAGACATACATCAGACCGAGGAGGAAGGGATGAAGGGGAACTGAGAGCCCGCGCGAAACGTGGACCGCGAAGATCGCGCGTTCGTTCGCGCGAGGGTTAGGTACCTCCTCCTTCTTGCCGAGACGAACTCGCTTGTCGCCCTCCGGAGGCAGCAGCCCCTCCCTCTACATCTCCTTGATGCTCTTGTTGGTGGTTTTGGCAGAGTGCCAGTCGCCCGTCCTCGGGACGGATGGTGCGGGAACATCTTCAGGCGCCTTCGATGATGAGGCAGCGTTGCTGCGTTTCTTTCCTCCGCCATGAGAGCTTGTGGGTGTTTGCAGAGGAAGAGATGCGCGCGAGGAAGAAGAAGATGAGAAAGCAAATGACCGGGAGGTTTTCATTTTCCGCATAAGGGTGGATATATATATATATATATATACAGGACAAAGCGATCCAGACCGCCCATCGTGCGACGTGGCACCCATCGCGGCTGCCACGCGTGAAGCGGAAACGAGGCGGAGGTGAAAAGTGGTTTCGTGCCACAATCTTAACAGCAGATCGTGCGCATTTACTGCGCGCGACTCGCGGAAAAACCGGAAACGACGTCTCGTTTTCGGTCAAAAAGCTAACAAGGAGGGCCAGCGTGCCCTGTCTTCACTTCTTCACGTCCCATCGGGAGGAGTTAGAGCGAACAAAATGCACAATGACATCATTGTGTGCGTCATCAAAACCGAGAATTCTCTCGGGTAGGATCCTAAACACGAAATTTCTTTCGTATGGACACATCAAGACGCGAAAACTCTTTCGGAGAAACTCCATAACACGAAATTCCTTTCATATGGATATTTCAAGACGCGAAAACTCTTTCGCATAAACTCCATAACACGAAATTTCTTTCGTATGGATGTATCAATAAGCGAAAGACTCTTTCGTACAAAATCCCTTGACATGAAATTTCTTTCGTATAGGCACAACAAGGCTTCCGGTCGAGAAATTCTCTCGTACGGACTGAAAAACACAAAATACTTATGCGTAAATTCAAACAAGTAAAAACTCCTTTCACGCAAAGTTGTGAGGAAATATTCGCGGGTGAGCAGTCCCTGCTACTTTAAACATACGATGTATACACATCTTTACCCTAGATCGTTCAGCCGACTAGGCACATCCGGATGTCGTATCCTCTCGATACGAATGTAAGACCCAAAAGATCTTTCTTGAGGGCCTGGAATCACACTCAAGCTGCGTCCTCCGGTGTATTTCCGTGTCAACAACACGAAGAAAAATCCTAGCGGACGCGCCGGGTACCCTCATAGGTTAAGTTCAACTCGGTAAGACCTCAACGGCCCAGTCGCAATGATCACCTCATCAGATTCGAGTTAGAGGTCTCGAATTTGCGTAGGCCAGAACTGTTTTTGCCCTATATGCAATTAATTGGCCCTGAGCTTTCGGGAGAGCCAAACAACTGAGCCATATCCTTCTGCGAAAACAACCAATACACTGCCACTATTATTTCCTCGATACTCGAGCACAAGAATGCGTCATATACAGGGTTCACACCCTCTTCAAACGATTGAAGCTATCAGTCGAAAAGAAATCAAGATAAACTTTGAGCGTCTACCCGACAGATTCTCAGCCGAGTAAACGCTCGGGGGCTACTGACGAAGGGATGGATCCTAGGCCTATCGGGTGAGCCTACCCGGTCTGAGGCCCAAGCTCCAAAGGAAGCGCCATAGACTGTTCTAGAAGGCCCAATCAAAGCCCACCCGCAAAGCCTTGCGGGTTAAGAAAGGAAGCCTGTAACCGACTTAGGGTTAGGGTTTGTATCCCCCCGGGCACGGTTTGAGACCTAGCTATCTATATGAAGCCAGGAGAACCACCGGGGGGGGGGGAGGACCAAGCAATACCGCACCATCAAAACCTTGAGATCGAGATCATACTCTCGACTTGAGCATCCCCCATTGTAACCGATCTACTCGTTAATACAGATCGACAGAAGCAGGAGTAAGGGTTTTACCTCTACGAGGGCCCCGAACCTGGGTAAATCTTGCCCCCTCGTTAGCCGACGATTGTCACCAGCGCCTACTCGTTCTCTTACTCGAAACCCTATCGGTTCATCCGAGGGACTTGTTGAGATGCATATTCGACAACGTACTCAACTCAGGAATACATCCTCGTCTCCGCGTGCTTCTGCTATCGGTTCCTTCTATTCTTTACCTTTAGTTTATGTGTGTATCTTGCTTAGTGTAGCACTTGCCATATAGGTAAATTTGCCTTGGTTGCATATCTAGAGAATTTACCTTTGTGTTTAGCCTAAATCAAAAACGTATTAAAATTTGGAAGTAGCACCTATTCACCTCTCTAGGTGTCCATACTATCCGTTTACTGGTGATGCGTCCAAATATGGCACATCTTCATCTATGTTTAAACTGTATCCTTTTCATGAAAATGATAGATATATCACTCTAGACCTGCCACTAATCATTAATGTACAATTTATTTGTAAATCTCCATGTAATTATTTTTGTTGCAAATATTGGACAGGAAATCAGTGCTAAAAGGAAGAAAAAAGATAAAGATCAGAAAATCATTGAAGGCTGCCCTCACAACACACTTAACAGTCATGGTACGGTCACTACCGACCGTACCACGCATCGTACCGTTGTCCGCCACATCAAACCAACCAAAAGGCGTCAAAGGACCTAGAGGCAAGTCGCGAAGAAAGACCCCTGAAACCCTAGTCCAGTCGCCGGAAGGCCCGGAACCCCATATAAGGAGAGGAAACATCCCCTAGAGAGAGCCGCACACCATTCCGTCTCCACCGCTGTCACCGCCGTCCTCTCCACGCAAAACCACGAAGTGCTGCCGCATCTCCACCATGTCATCTTCACCACCACCATAGTCATAGCCATACTTCTACTTTGTAATCCAGATCCCATCGCGATTGGCAACATTGTAAGAACTATCAATCTATTCAATCCAAGTATTCGTTTCGGTGTTTATTCTATTGCTGATATGACCGCGATGTGTGAGTAGTTCCCATCAGTCAATGGTCCGAGGCTTAATCTTGCAGCTATGTGCTTGATCTAAATGGCATAATTAGTCTAATAAGTTCATCTGTGTCATTTGTGTGCGTTCTACTATCCGTGTCTCTCACCTAGGACTTTTGAGGTACCCAAGACCCCAAAGAGTGATCAAGGCAAAGGTATAGTGAGAGTGAAGTGAAAGGTTGATCGAGAACGTTTGTGACAGGAGGATTAGTAAGACCGCTGGAAGCGGATCTCTCAGGAACTAACAATGACATCATCGTGCTTAATGCTTTCGTCTTTCTTTTTAGAACTAAAAACTGAGTCAACCCCGCGAGACAGAACATATACAAGGTCAAGGTTGGACGAATTACTCTATGTTAACCCGTGCTCGGAGGCATAGTGGACTACGAATGCATTGCCTACACACATCTAAATAGCATATGTACTCCCTCCGTCCCAAATTAATTGTCTCAAAGTTGGACAAAAGTGGAGGTATCTACACATGTTTTAGTGTTAGATACATCTATCTTTGTCCAACTTTGAGACAATTAATTTGGTATAGAGGGAGTATTAATTATACTAAACAGGTTTGACTTTATCTTATTTATCTCATACTACTAATGCATTGCTGCAGGTGAAATCTTAAGCCCATGCCTATTTTCAATCATTGATAACAATCATCTTTTGCAATACAAGAATTGGTCTGGTAAAACAGAAATTAGCAAGCTTTCTATGGATTGGTCTCATCAAGCACCTACTTCTCGGTTCGATAAAATCTTGAATCTCAAGGGAAAAAGCTACGTACTACATTCGGTAATCCGGATCGAAGGTATCACCTA